>CAUZXS010005716.1:0-50901 GCA_963585895.1 Sepioteuthis lessoniana | reverse complement strand
TATATATCACCCCTCCGCTCGGGCTGGATATGACACAAGGCCAATTTTAAGCAGAGTTTATCTGGTTTGAATTCAGAGTTTTCCTTCTCCTAGACTAGTTGCCTCACCAAGGCTGAAGAACCTAGTCTGCCCTACTATTTACCCATAGCTGGAGGGAGAATAATTGGATTCATACCTTTCCCAAGGGTATTAGTGCTATGTGAAATACAATTAGCCTGGTGCAGGATTTGAACTCGTGTCGCCGAGCCCATTTCTTACGACGATAACCATTACACCACGGGCACCTCCTGAGTATATATATATATATATATATCAGTGGCGACTCTAGCCTATTTTTGCTACTCGTGCCCCCCACACACTCTGTCAACTTTAGTTCCCAACCTGTGGTCCGTGGACCCAAAGTAAGTCATCATAGTTGCTATTGCGTGATTCTCCATTGTATAGCACAGATTGACAAACGTACCTTGCATGGTGTTTTTTTTTTGTAAACAATCAAGATACTATATAATTTGTAGTCTTGTTAATACAGTAGATAAGATAATTTTTTTTCCTTTCAAAAGTATAGAAGAAAAGAGAAGATGTTCATTACTATGACGAGAAAAATATGTTTATTAGAATAAAGAAACTTATGACAATATACACAGACACAGCTAGTAGTTTCAATTTCGCTTAAAATAAAGATTATTTGTTGAAAATGTATTTAAATAAACACATTTTAGTTACAGAATGTAATATATGCATCATTTATTATAGAAATAGACATCTGTTCGTGAAAAAACGAATTAAAACACGTCGTTTAACCAACATTTACCATAGCGATGATGATGACGTCGGCGACTGCTCTAATCTGCTATCCCCTCTCTCTCTCTCTCTCTCTCTCTCTCTCTCTCTCTCTCTCTCCCTCTCCCTCTTCCCAATATATCTATCAACAGTCGCACGGGCTAAGATTTTTGAGCACAGTGATAGGGTTGCTCTTGCTATTGGCTACAGCCAAAAGCGTATTTCTCTAACATTACTGTTATTATAAGGGTCTAGTGCCTGGTACGGATTGGGCGTTCAACATTATAGCCGATTTTATGGGATGTTCAATGAATCTGACGGTGGCCGGACAAAGACCATCCGTTCAAAACAGCATCGTTCTATTATTCCCAGATATATTTTTGAACTTTTGGCTACTTAGTTATCGAAACCTGAATAGATACGTAATTTAATTGAGATCAGACTAAGTATGTTTGCTTGAAATTAATGGATGATTTTTAATCCATTTTGAATAACATTGACCGAGTTATTGGTCGTGCCGGGCACGAGTAGCACTAGTCCCGTCTCCGCCCCTGATATATATATATATATATATATATATATATATATATATATATATATATATATTACACAGAAGAATGTAAAATTATCAACGCTAGAATTCTGTTACTTTAAGTTTTATTTGATTTGCACCGTCAGCAGACTGATAAGTGAAAACGGTGGCCAACTAATCCTTAATACAGCTGGGCATATAGAGGTATACCGGCCAATGAGCATAATGGTTCGAGTGTTCGTCAGTCGTCCGGGGGACCTGGGTTCAATCCTAGGTCAAGTTATACCAAAAAGTCAAAAAATGGTACTTGATACCTCCTTGCTTCACACTCTATTATTAGTTACGGATCAAGAGTAAAGTAGGGAATCCAGGAAAAGGAGTAGCGCCCTATCCTATGCATTGATGAGGTAGCTATTGAAAAAGGGAGTTCTTGTTGACCTCGACCATGATCGCCAACCTTACTTTTTACTTATATCGTGGTACATAATGTTCTTCGAGTGTTTATGATATTTTTGTGGGTTGTATAGTGCTTTACTTTGATCGTATCGATTCTTGCAAACCATTCTCATTTGCATTTATCTTTTTTTATTATATATATATATATATATATATATATATATATATATATCTCGCTCTCTCTCTCTCTCTATATATATATATATATATATATATGTATATATATAAGTATATATATATATATAGAGAGAGAGAGAGATACATATATATATATATGTGTGTGTGTGTGTGTGTGTATCTCTATGATACGGGATGTAACCCTGAAGACCTGCCGGAGGCGATGAATGATAGGGAGACGTGGAGAAAGAGGATCTGGGATATCCGTGCAAGCCGCACATGATGATGATGATGATGATGATGATGATGAAGATGATGTATCTCTCTCTCTATATATATATATATATATAAACACATTGTGAAAGATCTGATATATGATTGAAATGCTGATTGTTATAAAGGTGAACAATAGCCTGACTTCATGGTATGATTAAGACCTGTTACTCTCCTTCATGGCAAGTAGGAAATTGTCACATATTTTTCTGCTTGGTATTTCATGCCTTATTGTTCAATCGAATTACAAATCATGAAGACTTTAGCGTGGGTTGCTGCTGATGTCATCAAAAGGCTTAATATGTTCAGAACAAAACAAAAGAATTAGACGCTTCCGAAATAATCTGTAATTTTGCGAATTTATAAAGTTACTAAAAAAAGCATATAAAGAAACTATCTTAATAAAAGATAATAATAATAATAATAATAATAATAATAATAATAATAATAATAATAATATAAAGAAATAGAGAAAGAAGAAAAAGCATTGTTTGTAATAAAAGGATATTTCTAATTTACAGACAGTCAACTTGCTGTCACTATTTTTTGTTCTTACTATTCATCAGAATATTCTACTTTAACGGGAATTCTTTCTTTTTTCTCTCTATCTCTGTCTTTATCTCTTTCTCTGTCTGTTTGTCTGTCTGTCTCTCTCTCTCTACTTGTTCCGCCCGTTTTTTCTGGTTTCTGCCTTTTTGAAAGAAAAAAAAATGCTTTTTTTTTAATTTTATATTTTGGTCAATTTACTTATTTCATTTATTTATTTATTATTTTGACAAAAGGGTAGTAATATCCTCTCTTCCCATAAAAATACGTTAATACAAGGCAAGTGAAATAACATCAAACGATTCCCGGAATATAGAGAGAATGAATGAAAAAAAAAGCCCCTTAACAATAGGAAATCGGCGTTCCTTGTCCGCACAGTCATCGTCGGTACTTGTGGACAAGGTCTGCATATGTTATGGTTGGTTGGTTTCGGTACAGACGACAATCCGTCGAAAGAATATGAACAAGTTGTTTACTGCTTCGATGGTTGCGAAAAATTCGTACTATTTGGGTGTCGCACGAGTAAAAAATGCCACTGCCATTCGGTAAGGAAACAATATGTGTGCGCATGCGTAACTGCATGTCTCTCTTTCTGTCTATTTTCTACAGGAGTGTTTTCTGTTGTCAATGTCAGAGTTTAAACGTTTTGCTTTTGTGTACACGTTCAGCCTATTGTTCTCTCTCTCTCCCTCTCTCTCTCTCTCTCTCTCTCTCTCTCTCCCTCTCTCTCCCTCACTTATATATATATACATATATGGAAGAAAAATAAGATATTTGCTGAAAATTTTTATATATTTCCCCACGACGTTTCACCCTGAATGGGCTTCCTTATATATATATATATATATATATATATATATATATATATATATATATATGTGTGTGTGTGTGTGTGTGTGTGTGTGTGTGCAGAAAAATTGATAACTAACTTTCGCTTAGGTTTTCGTATTTGTATTTCTAAACATCCATCGTTGACTTAACAACGTTAATATCGCCTCTCATGGTCCTGATGATGGTTCAGTAGAACCGAAACGCTATAGTGTTGATTTCTTGATAAATCTCTCCTTCTACTTGGATTACCTTGTTATCAATTTTTCTCCACATATTGCCGGATTACAATAATTTATTTACTTTCATATATACATATATATATACACGCACATGTGGGTAATTTTAACCATACACATATGGTGGAGGCAAACAATTTTTTTTAAAAAGACAGTTAATGAAGATCTTATTAATTTTCTTATTTAAGTTTTCTTATTTCCTTACAAAGGAAAATATGCAGAGATTAAAGGACTTTATGAATTGTGTAAATTTTTTCCATCCGGTCTAAGCTTAAGCGGTTAAATGACATGTTGTTCTGCTAAAGTATTATGATTGTATGACCCACGTAAAAATTCTAACTTTCATGGGAGAAACATTTTTCTAGTGGGCATGAAAATTGATAAATAACATTGGTATTTTATAAAAGTATATTTTTTATGACTAGATCTTTATTTTGTTTATATAAATAATAAAGCTAATATGTTTATTGAAACCAACGAGGAATGCTTTCTGTCAGCATATCATAGATATATCATCGCAGCGTGAACTTTGGCGTATTTGTTTATCATAGAATATTTTTATGTTCTTACCATTTTTATTTAAGTAATTCTATAATTGTTGTTATTAATTTTATTTCTGATTTGTTTTATTTATCATTTGTATGTACCGTGCCTATGAACATTAATGGATATATCCCATTCATCAAAAATATATTGGACATTATTGTTGGGGGTGGGTGAAAAATATGCCAAGTTGTCACCACTAGCAGCGATTAATTTCTTCACGCCGTTAGCAAGTATTATATTTTGTTAATGTTATAAAGATTTCCATTTCATTTCCAACCTCTGTTATAGTTATTTCTCATTCAATAACCTTTTCTTGG
The DNA here is from genome assembly GCA_963585895.1 of Sepioteuthis lessoniana. Lineage (NCBI taxonomy): Eukaryota > Metazoa > Mollusca > Cephalopoda > Myopsida > Loliginidae > Sepioteuthis > Sepioteuthis lessoniana. Next base: position 46,267 of record CAUZXS010005716.1, on the reverse strand, counting down.
GTTACAACAGTTACCTTCTCCATGCCACTGGCAAGTATTTCATTTTGTTAATGTTATAAAGATTTCCATTTCATTTTCAACCTACATTTTGGTTATTTCTCATTCAGTAACCTTTTTGTTAGGTTACAACACAACGTAAATCAGGAATCAATTTTTAACTAGCAGAAGAACCTGGTGTTGCCTGGATAAAAATATCCTAAGCCACATTTTTAACAAAAATGAATGATGTTATTTTCTCCACAAATTAATCCTGTCAGATTGAATTTCTTCGAAAAAGTCCTAATGACTTCCACCATTATACCTACAACGAATAGTGGTTGTTAATCCAACTGAGGTCAACTTATTTGGTTTTTGGAAGAATTAAGCCTTTCTGATCAATTTTAAGCAAAGGTGTTCCGAACACGTCAATGATGGATAAGCGATCTCCCCATCAAATAACCTTTAAATACATTTACAAAGTTGAGGAAGATTAAAAGCCAATTTTCATTAAAACGGTCCATTTTCATTGAAGACCATCGGTAACAAGTCAAAAAGGCGACATCTAAACGAAGCGAATTGCTTTTGAAAGTAATACGTGATAGAAAAAAAATTGCAGTACTCTTTGTATAAAATATCTATTGCTCATGACTTTAGTTAGAAAAGCCGGGTAAAGATTTTGACCGGTGAAAAAAGAATTGAGAATTTTTACGCTCCCTTAATCCTTGTATCTGTTTCCTTTGAAGAAAACAAAAAAGAATGATTAGAAATTAAAAGGCTATTTGTTTGTCTCGTTAAATTAGGACAATTTGCACGAAGAACTGATATATATATATATATATATATATATATATATATATATATATATATATATATATATATATATATAAACTTCTGGGAATAAACTCTCCAAGAGGATTAAAAAATTAATAAGCCAAAACATTGAGATAACGAAAGCAGTAATATATATAACGGGTTCAAAAAAAAATTTCCATGGCAATGATTTTTGTCTAAATTCCGTGGTTTGCTTACCATGGTCTAATAGGTACAGTGTTCGCCTATAGTTCGAGAGACCGGGGTTCAATCCCAGGTCGAGTCATACCAAAGACTCAAAAATGGTACTTGATACAACCTTGCTTAACACTCAGCAATATAAGGTACATACCAAGGGTAAAGTGGAGCAATCCAGGGAACAGAGTAGCACTCTTCCCTATACCTCGGTGTAGTAGCTATTGAAAAGGGAGCCTTCGGGTCATCCTCGCCAACTTTACTTACTTTCCCTGGTTTGAGTACCGTTACACTTACCGCACTTCTTTACTTGGGGGCTCGTTAAGCATATTCGTTATTATTAAAAGAAATGAAATCGGCGCGCTGAGTTCAAATCCAGGATGAAATTATTCGTGTTTCATTTTGCTCAAATGTTCTTAGGAAAGGCAATAGCAGAGAAAAGTAGATTCTTTATCCTTAATAAGGCAACTAATATTGGAAAATGAAAAGCGTGCATTCAAACCAGCAGCAGCTCTCTTAAAAATGACATAAGGTAGCATCCTGTCCGCAGTGGAAAGGTTTGGTAAATATATTCGTTAATTAGATATACGAACGTTTTGACAAGCAAATGAAGCAAATTTCTTTAGTTTAAAATAGCAAATTGGGCGTGTTTTTCTTTTTCTTTTTTTCTTTTCTCATTTTCTTTCTTTTTTTTTTTATGGTCGGTTAAAACCAAGAAAATTTTCGAGGATTGAACAAAAGCTAAATTTTTGTCTACTTTTTCTTTTGCAAGGGGAAATCTTAAAGCAAGTTTTTTTTTTTTTTTATTATTCTTGCCTTTTTTAACATTAGTAAATGACGTAAAGAAATTCAGGAATATCTCATTTATAACGAATGACACATGAAACCTTACGAGAAAAAACAAAGAGGTTTACTTCAGTCCTATCTAAGTGCAAGAAATTTTCATTATCTTTCGATTTTGTTAGTATTTTGCATTTATCTCCCATTTTTATATACAAGAACATTTTGTTTGTTCCGTAAAATGATCTTTTAATTCAGCTTCTAGGTATCATACAATAACTGATGTTTATACAACAGCATTGCTTCTAACAAAGCCTTCATCAGATGATAACTCTGGGTTCAGGCAGGGTTTCGGGGTCGAAGCAATTTTTACCTTAAATTTTCTTGTAATTAAGTAGAGTAAATGTGTATTTGCAAATCTGGGCAAATTATTTTTGTTATTATTTTAGAAGAAGATATCTTCAGCTGCTGTTAGTCTTCAAAGGATCTTATTTTATTTCGCATACTTATAAAAGATAAATAATATTTTTTTAATGTAAGTTGAACTTAATTGTTAATAAGCCTGTTTTTATTTATTTTTATTGCATTCTTTTACTATTGTTTCATATGGTTTTGACAAAAAAAAATAAATAAATAAATAATTAAAAGAAAGAAAGAAAGAAAGAAAGAAAGAAAGAATTGAATCAAAGAAAAAAAATAATATTTGAAAGAAAAAAAAGAAAGGATTGAATGAAAGAAAGAAAAAATAATTGAAAGAAAGAAAGAAAGAAAGAAAGAAAATAATTGAAAGAAAAAAAAGAAAGAATTGAATAAAAGAAAGAAAATAATAATTGAAAGAAAGAAAGAAAGAATTGAATAAAAGAAAGAAAGAAAGAAAGAAAGAAAGAAAGAAAGAAAGAAAGAAAATAATTGAAAGAAAAAAAGAAAGAATTGAATAAAAGAAAGAAAGAAAGAAAGAAAGAAAGAAAATAATTGAAAGAAAGAAAGAAAGAATTGAATAAAAGAAAGAAAGAAAGAAAGAAAGAAAGAAAGAAAGAAAATAATTGAAAGAAAAAAACGAAAGAATTGAATAAAAGAAAGAAAATAATAATTGAAAGAAAGAAAGAAAGAATTGAATAAAAGAAAGAAAGAAAGAAAGAAAGAGGTACATTAAGTAAGAAGAATAAAGAGAAAGCATAGAAAGAAATAAAGAAAGGAAGAAAAAAGAAACTTTTCTCTTCATTTTATGGATTCGCGATTAATTTATTTCTTTAATCCTTTTATGTTATTGTACAAAACACGGTATTGTGATTCTGCCTGGTCTCTTTCTTATACCCCCACCAGCTCCTTCCACACGTACACATTTATATTCATGCATACCATAATGTTCAGAGAAATCCATCAACACGCATGCGCACCATTCATTCCCACATTCACATACACTTTATATGGATTGATTCACATACATTTTAACAAAAACATACATCCAACACTAGTACGCACTGATATTTCAAACCATGAAACGTCAATGAACGTTCATATTTAAATGAATTGATGTAAACAAAATCATTACCAAGCGTTCTGGGAAAGGGCAAATATTTTAGTTTCTCTTTTTTGTTCTTTTTTTATTTAAGAAAAGACTTTAGGTTCAAACACGCAATTGCACGTTAATCCATGACAAAATATTACCTATCATGCCTGATCACTATATTCGTATGCTTCTAAATCTTGCGCACTTGGTCTAGAAAAGAAAATGAGTTATTTTTAAAAAAAAAACCACCAGCCGAATATTTTACTGAACCCTTTTTTAAAAGACTATACCTTGTAAAATTCGCGTGAATTATGACATTGAAATAGTCAAAAATTACGCAAAGAATAAGTAACAATATCTTCCACTACCTCAGGTCAGGCATTAGATTCGAAGCTAGCATGATACTCGGGATCTTTTTCATCTGTAAGAACATTTTCAGCTCCCATGATAATATAAACTGGTACACTCACCATATCTCAAACAACAGAATATCTCCAGACTATCAAATGCAGATTTATATTGATAACTTATTTTGAGAGGATATTACGATTTGTGTAAAGAATATAAAAATGCAGGTAAAATACCAATGCGCATGCTTCCCATTATATATATATATATATATATATATATATATAAGTGTGTGTGTGTGTGTGTGTGAGTGTGTGTGTGTGTCAGCGTGTGTGTGTGTGTTTGTGTGTGTGTATGTGTGTGTGTGTGTGTGTGTCAGCGTATGTGTGTGTGTGTGTGTGTGTGTGTGTGTGTGTGTGTGTGTGTGTGTGTGTGTGTGTGTGTGTGTGTGTTTAGATAAAATTAGAAATAAATCCAACGGCATGTCATAATGTCCTGAAGATAGTTTAATAGAAAACAAAACAAAGGTTGAGTGTCATATATAAATAAATATATCCTCTGAATATCTTATATTTTTACATTTACGCACGCACACGTGCACACATGCATACACACGCACACATACTCACATATACACCCACAGGTACCACACACACACATAAATATATATATATATATATATATATATATATATATATATATATATATATATATATAAGCAAGACAAATGGAAAAGATATTATATTATATATATATATATATATATATATATATATATATATATATATATATATATATACTACAGACAACAAGTTCGGGGCCACGGCGATTATATATATGTATGTAGATAAACACACACACGTTGATTATATGTATGTAGGTACACATACACACAGACATATATATATATATATATATATATATATATATATATATATATATATATATATATGAATGTATGTATATATAGATGTATGTATTTATATGTATATATTCGTATATATATGCATATGCATGTGTATACATATGTTTGTATATATATATATATATGTGTGTGTGTGTGTGTGTGTGTGTATATATATATATATGTGTGTGTGAATATATATATATATATATATATATATATATATATACTTTATCGATTTAGACTTTGGGAACTCTTTGATTTTTTCCTCCTAACTTAAAAAAGGAATATAAAGTTTTCAGTCTTTAAAGAAATAAATTTATTTCTTCTATGTTTATATGTAATTATGTGATAATTAAAATCCAAATCAATATAAGATAATTATGATTTTAATTAAAGCAAATTTGTACTTTCTTTTCATCAAAGAATCCACCACGAGCATTTATTACTTCAGAGCAGAATCTTTCTAGTTATTTGCAAAAGTACATTCTTGAAAATGATTCCAAAAGCAGTATATGAATCTATAAACAACTCCTTCTTATTCTTTGGCAACTCACTTCTAACTTGATAATCAATTGGAAAATTCGACCAGAGAAATAATTTCGGATTGTTAAAAACTTTCTATGGTTAATATACATATTGTCATCCACAGACCGACTGTTTCGTTCTATCAGAACTCTTCAGTGTAGCTAGACACGTAGGACGCTCGAAGCCGGGATTGAAACCCATCCAACTTTACGTTAGACTAAGTCTCAGACCGCTCGGCCAACAAGCGTACCACGTTTGGCCATGGGAATTTTTAAGGTATTTATGTAGGAACATATATATATATATATATATATATATATATATATATATATATATATTCAGTTGCATTGTTGCTTATCTGTGACCACTGGTTTCATCACAGATAAGCATCCATGCTATTAGATATATATAAAAACTTATTGACTTATTATCATATGATAGCTCTATCACTGATATTGAGCACTCTCCAAACTATACCGGATTTGGTCTGCCACAAACCCACCAAGTAAGATTGTGACAACCATTCGGTGCTATATATATATATCGTTGGGAAACAAGAAAATCAATAAGTGTATTCCATTTTTATCTCAACGATGTTTTGCTCTGCAGAAGCTTATTTACATATGTTTACGCATATCAAAATCTTTACATTGATTACTGAATATGGATAATTCCGTTTTAGTATATCAATAGAATCTCTGGGGTTCAATCCTAGGTCGAGTCATACCAAAGACTCAAAAAATGGTACTTATGCCTCCTTTCTTAACACTCAGCATTATAAGCTACGTATCAAGGGTAAGTGGAGCAATTCAGCGAAAGGAGTGGTGCCCTTCCCTACAGCTCGGTGTAGTAGCTGTTGAAAAGGGAGCCTTGGGGTTACCCTCGACTACGGTCACCAACTTTACTTTTATATGCACACTATTTTTTGGCATACATCTTATCTACCAAATCTAAGCTATGCCTAATTGCTAACTACAAAACTTTTATATGCACACTATTTTTTGGCATACATTTTATCTACCAAATCTAAGCTATGCCTAATTGCTAACTACAAAACTTTTATATGCACTCTATTTTTTGGCATACATTTTATCTACCAAATCTAAGCTATGCCTAATTGCTAACTACAAAACTTTTATATGCACACTATTTTTTGGCATACATTTTATCTACCAAATCTAAGCTATGCCTAATTGCTAACTACAAAACTTTTATATGCACACTATTTTTTGGCATACATTTTATCTACCAAATCTAAGCTATGCCTAATTGCTAACGACAAAACTTTTATATGCACTCTATTTTTTGGCATACATTTTATCTACCAAATCTAAGCTATGCCTAATTGCTAACAACAAAACTTTTATATGCACACTATTTTTTGGCATACATTTTATCTACCAAATCTAAGCTATGCCTAATTGCTAACTACAAAACTTTTATATGCACACTATTTTTTGGCATACATTTTATCTACCAAATCTAAGCTATGCCTAATTGCTAACTACAAAACTTTTATATGCACTCTTTTTTTTTGGCATACATTTTATCTACCAAATCTAAGCTATGCCTAATTGCTAACTACAAAACTTTTATATGCACACTATTTTTTGGCATACATTTTATCTACCAAATCTAAGCTATGCCTAATTGCTAACTACAAAACTGTCGTCAATGAATTTTTAGTCAGTGTTGGTACATGATTTTAAGTGTACAGTTTTCTGTTCACATTCAACGGCTTGAAAGATTAACACGTCCAAGACTTTACAACTATTCATTCTTCCAATTATCATTAAGAATTCGAGTTATTTGCCATTAAAAGCTATATATAGCGATTACCGAAACTATGCCGTAAGGGGACTAATGACCAATTAATTAGGGGTCGACTATCTGAGTCTAATTCGCATTATCCGTGCCCAACCATCGACTGTGAAATCGAATTTTATGGGAGACAATAGCTCCCAAATAATTTTAGTCGTATTGACATTTTCATCAAATAATTTCTTATTAATTTGACAAGTTTAATAAACAAGGTATTTTTAGAATATTATTTCGAAAAAGTGCGCACAAAAACGTGTAGGAAAACCCCAGTTCTCATCGTAAAGAAATGCACAAGTTAATCTCTAGTAGGTGTTGGATTTTGTGTGGTTGTTGAATGATAATAATAAGCAAACTCGTCCCAAAGATCTCTACTTACATCCTGACCGTTTGACTCTGGCTTTGTCTCATATTAATTATTGATTTTTACGGTATGTTAACCAGTCTTGGGTTATAATATCCCTACATATTTGTGTTGTTGTTTCTTATGAGTTTTTTTTACACATGGTTCTATTGAATACAAATAATGTATTGAAAATTTATTTGACCGGTAGATGGGACCCCTATAGATTCTACCACTACGAGTCAGAGTGGACCTAGGAGTAATGACAATAACAAGGTACTCCACATACTCCATATCTTCAGAAATGGAGTCTGATGCAGGTTAGTGCCATACCCAGGTCACCTCTTTTTTTAAGAGGTCTTACCTACAGCAGGCAATACAATCCACGTATTCGAAGCCAATTTGATCGGGTGTTGTTATACTAAGACCAGCTTAATGAATGAGAAATTAACCAAAAATTATTGAATGCCTTTAAACTTTATGTGTTTTCGAGTTTTCCCGATCTCTCCTGAATAAGAATATCCTTGAAAACTATCACCTCATCTAATATATTTGTTAACAAGCCATTCTCATAAAACTATTATAATTGAGTAAGATTCTCAGCCGGTGCCTCATATCTTTGGCCTTATGTTGCATCTAAACTAAACAAACTCTAACACCACGATCAAGTTTTATTTATTAGTAAAGCTTGAAGGTGGTGTTAGAGTTTCTTATCATCATCATCATCATCATCATCATCATCATCATGTCGTGCCGCCAGCACGGATATCCCTGACGATCTCTCGCCACTTCTCCCTATCGTTCATCGCCTCCGGCAGGTCTTCTGGGTTACATCCCGTGTCCTCACATAGCTGCTGTATGTAAGTTCGGGCTGGTCGTCCTGCTTTTGCTTGGCCATATGTGGGGGTCCATAGGAGTACGTCACTTACGAGCTCGTCCTTGCTTCTCCAGCAGTGTCCGGTGTGTCTGGCTCGTCTAACCTGTATAGTTTTCGTGATGGGAGGCAGGTGGCCGTACAGTTGGCGTCTCGTGGGGTGTTGTCGCCAGGACTTGTTCAATATTGCTCTCAACATTCTTGTGTAGTTGCCGTCTGTAATATATATATATATATATATATATATATATATATATATATAAGTGAGATAGAGAGAGGAGCTGCTTGTAGTGCCCTGGATAACTATGTTTGTCTTTCAGTGTTGTATCGTCAAGATGAATAAAACACAGAGAGGAATTAGTGCTTGATATATTTATTCTGCCCCAGTATCGGGTGCTAACAGATACATACAGAAAACACAGAAAAATAAGTTACAAACAATTAACTGGAAGACTTACAAGTAATAGAGGCGGGTCAAAATGCTGTAAAGGTCTGAATAATAATCCACTTAATATCGGGTTATGAATCAACCATCAAAGTTCTTAATCGTTCACTATTTATAGCTATGACCCAGTCCCTCTGGTAGAGTACTGAAGGACTGCTAGCTACTCTACATCTTTCAGATAGTCCTAATAACCTTGAGAAAGGTGCGAGTGCAAATATTCTCCATCCAGTTATGGGTAATTAAGGCTGATTGGACCCTTTAACCTTGCTCTGGCAACAAGTCTGGGAGAAAGAAAACTCTGAATTAAAACATGTTTAACTTCACTAAAAATCTATTTAGTGTTAAGTTAGTGTGAAAGGTTTATATATATATATATATATATATATATATATATATATATATATATATATATATATATATATATATCTTTAAGAAAAACCAAAAACCGGTCACTTTAGGATTATAAATTTATTTCCATCCTGTACAATTAAATATAACACCATATATATATATATATATATATATATATATATATATATATATATATATATATATATATATATATATATATATATATATATATACATATATATATATATATATATAATAGAAGAAATGATTATGATAATAGAAGAAACTATAATAATAATAATTAAAGCTATTATGATAGACCAAGTATAAAACCTGTGAAATAGCAAAATTATGGATTCTATATCTACTTAAGTTGATTAACTGTGAGTGCATTTGAAGCCTATGGATATCCAAACCAGAGAAGAACATAGAGAACAGCAAATTGATATGAAAGACAACTTTTCAATCTATATCATTCTTATTGTATCATGAATTTAAGGCATGCCAATCGAACTTGTAAAATTAGCTCATTCTCTCAACTTCAACACCAACTGAGTTTTAATAGCAAAGGTATCATCACCGACAAAGAATGGAAGAATGGAAATGTAGTCTGACTTTTTGTTTTTCACAAATAAATATTTAAAAGCCATTTTATTACATTTTAAAGGTAATTTCAGACTTACAAAATTGAATAAATATCAATAAAAAGAAAGGTCATTAGATATAAACATTGTATTTTTAAACTCAATTCTATTTTTAATAAAAATATTCTTGAATGAAATGTAATCTGATATAATTTTTAAAGTATAATATTAAATCTCAATGTAATCATTTTATGGTTATTTTCTTTTAATTCAAATTTTCTTTTAACATATACACATTCTTTTCATACTAATAAACGAAACTCAATTTTCTTTTTTTTTTATCTTTTGTATTTTCTAATAAATTGTGGCAAAAATTGAATCAGACAAAATCAAAGAAACTGTCATAAGAAATAGTAAAAAAGAAAAATGATAATAAAATTGTCCATATTATTTAAAAATTTGCACATTGTTGTTTTTTTTTTAATTTACGGCTAATAAGAGGATTTTTTTTTTATTATAAATATTTTGTAGAATAAAATCAATTTTTCTTTTCTACTTGAAAAACAAATTTTTTCATCTTTATCCTTTGGAACAATTTTAAGCGTTAAAACTAACTTGAAGATGAAAGATTATTGAATTAAAATGAAAAAACCTGATACAGTATAACATTATTTTTAAAAAGAAATTATTAACTTGATAAGAATCTAAAGATATTGCGAATAAAAATGTAGTCTGACTTTTTGCTTTTCACAAATAAATATTTAAAAGCCATTTTATTTCATTTTAAAGGTAATTTCAGACTTACAAAATTGAATAAATATCAATAAAAAGAAAGGTCATTAAATATAAACATTGTATTCGTTTGAACAATTTTAAGCGTAATGCTGAAATATATTGGTACTTTATAAGTACACCATCAATAATGGAAGAAAGTTTATAAGTACACCATAAAAGAAAGTTTATAAGTACACCATCATCATATTTTTCAATAATGAAAAAAAATTGGTTTGAACTCACGAAGCTGATTTTATAAAAAGTTATCAATTTAGGTGAAATATGTATTATCCACCCTCCACTTATTTTGTTATCAAAAAAAAAATTGAACATTACTGGCGTTAATTTGTTATAATCCACGGACAACAGTTATATTTGCTGGATAGAGATATTGGGTCCATAATTCTAACATACACGCACACACACACTCAAACACACACACACACACACACACACACATATATATATATATATATATATATATATATAAGTAAAGTTAGCGACCATAGTCGAGGGTGACCGAAGGCTCCCTTTTCGATAGCTACTACACCAAGGTGTAGGGGAGGGCGCTACTCCATTCCCAGGATTGCTCCACTTTACCCTTGAACCGTACCTTATAATGCTGAGTGTTAAGCAAGGTGGTATCAAGTACCATTTTTAAAGTCTTTGGTATGACTCGACCTGGGATTGAACCCAGGTCTCCCGGGCCATTGGCGAACACTCTAACCGCTGGGCCAATGTCCCGGTTTATATATATATATATATATATATATATATATATATATATATATATATATATATATATATATATATATATATATATATATATATATATATATATATATATATATATATATATATATATATATATATATATATATATATATATATATATATATATATATATATATATATATATATATATATATATATATATATATATATATATATATATATATATATATATATATATATATATATATATATATATATATATATATATATATATATATATATATATATATATATATATATATATATATATATATATATATATATATATATATATATATATAACCTATTGAATAATAGCACTTACGGTAAGGGAAAAAAAAACGCAAGTAATTCGAAGATAAAAATATACAACGAATCGCTATCTAGGGGAAAATATATATATATATATATATTGGAAAAAATAGGAAAGGCCACCAATTTCACACCAATTGAAAAAAATCAACAGATACGCAATCGATTGGTCAAAAGAAAAAAACCACCGTAAATTGCTGTTAAGCTACAAGTGCCAAAAAGTGCTCAATACTAAGTAGAGCAAAATAGTGACAAAAATTATTTCGGGAGACAGGAACTAAACTACTACAGTTTCACCTAAGCGGCTCATCAGGGTATCTAATCGGGATTAGGTACCCTGATGAGCCGCTTAGACGAAACTTAACATATAAAGAAAATAATAAAGGATAAGGTCTTGGAGAAACTTAAACTTATGTCCACTTTTGCCTCACACCTATAAATCATCCTTGACTTTGTCTCACTCTCTCTGTGTGCCATGTTTGTTATTATCCTTTACGCATTTTGGGTCAATAAAATGACCAATATCAAATACACAAATACACAACTGTATTTTTTCTTCTTCTCTACATCTGTTGAGAGTCATTATATAGACCCCAAATTAATTTATAATGAAACCACAAAATTGAATTTTTTCATTCAATTTTATAACACATATATATATATATATATATATATAAAGTAAAGTTGGCGACCGTAGTCGAGGGCGACCAAAAGACTCCCTTTTTAATAGCTACTACACCGAGGTGTAGGGGAGGATGCTTTTCCTTTTCCTGAAGTTTTATCTTTTGCTTTGTATCTTTTTCGTTAATGTTAAGGTTTAAATTTTTATTTTCTGACTTCCAATATCGTACGTGGACAAAAGATTGGGTCTATAATATTAACTATACACCCTTGATTAGTTAGAATAAATCAAGTTATAAAGCCGATACTTTTTCTCTAGAAATTGATAAAAGTGTGCTGAATAGGAGTTTATCAACAATCAAATGTGTAAATATGAAGTCATTGTCAAGAACAAAACGGCAGCCCCCACTCACGTCAACATGTAATGGTTTAGTTTGGTTTCTTTGTTTAATGGTATATCAATTTTTGTAGGTCATTTAATGCGAAAGCCATTCTCCTAGAAGAACAGTAGTGGTACTATTTAACCCATAACTGGGAGGATAAGGGGGCTCATAGCTTTCCCAAGTGTATTTGCCCGATAGTAAGCTTACTACGATTTCGCAGTCCATCGCTTTAACCATTACACCGCGTCAGCACATCAAACATGTTTAGATGTTGAATTACATAATATTTCGGAAACATAATAAAACTTTTCTATAATTATTTCCATATCTCTTTGATTGATTTTTTGAAAGTCTTTTATATTAACAGTAACTTGTCCTAATATCTTCATGAAGACAAAAAGTTTGAATTTAAAAAAGCATTGATTTACTGGAATTGGTCGATTCAAGTAAAAGAGAATGGAGGATATAGAGATTTTCCTTGGAAATTACTGAGAAGGATAGCGTAAAATATTGGAGCTACGTTGCAGCAATGGATATGTGACTCGAGTTCAAACACCAGCAGATACAATGAAAACTCTGAGTGACAGGCGAGAGATTATAGGTCAATCCCTTTCGATGTAAAAATCTAGAAGTCAAGAAAAATAAGATTTTGTTGAGAACTGCGCTCTGATTGAGAGATATCACGTGCTAAAAGAGCCTATCAACGATTTTTTTTAGTTCTTTCGGGACATAAGTAACAACCTTTATGTGACTCGTAATGTGACAGAACATAGGTGATTCAGAATACGCTATCATCAAAAAAAGAAAACTATAATTAAATAAGTCAAAAATATAATCATTATAAAATATACAATCTCGTTTTGTACAAAAATTCCTCCGTATTGTTCGCTTTCTTTCGTACCATTATCATCATCGAAATCTTCCATAAACGACAATAAAATCAACATACTAAATTATGCCGAAAAATATATTATGACTATCACTAAGTCAGGGATGTTTTAAAGCTAGCTGAATTTGAGATATCCAGATCAGATTTATCAGACTGAAATGATAACAAAATAGGCAAAGAAAATATTCAATTTCTATTACACTTTCTGTACTCTTCTGAACTTTACAAAACAAGTCGCTCGGGGAAAAAAAAGTTAAAATTATTTACAAAGAAGTTCGGTTTTTGAAAATGAGACAACATTAATCATCAAGTGAATAAAGATTCATTTAATTTATATTAAAAAGGTTAAATTGAATTTAGCGATAATTACCGACGTTATCTGCTGGTGGTGATTGATTTATAATTATTGATCAATTTTGTTGGCACCCGGTATTGCGTGATACTGAGTGCACATATGTTTACAAGATTATATATATATATATATATATATATATATATATATATATATATATTGACAAATAAATAGATCGATAAATAGATATGAGGAGCATTTTAACCAGCAAAGATAGATGTATGTTATTTAATGCCAAATCCATTTTTATTCATATATATATAATATATGATTTCCAAACATATTTTTTAGATAAATCAGTAATTTTTTTACACACAGTTAAATGTAAATACATTTCTATTTCAAGCAATTCAGTCTAGCATAAATACACAGTTTGTTTGGGTTTTTTTGCTTACACACAGTTAAGTGATCAAACTGTTCTATTTCAAACAATTCAGTCTAACATAAGGTTTGGTTTCTTTGTTTAATGGCATATCAACCTTTGTAGGTTATTTAAAGCCAAAGCCATTCTCATAGAAGAACAGTAGTGGTACTATTTAACCCATAGCTGGGAGGATGAGGGGGTTCAATACCTTTTCCAAGGGTATTTGCCCGAAAGTGAACGTAATAGCGCGACCGGAGTACGAACTCGCTTACTACGATTTCGAAGTCCATCGCTTTAACCATAACACCACGAGGACACCCCCTCAGTCTAACATAAGTACACAGTTTAAATGTCAAAGAGTTCTATTTGACCCATTGATAGGTCCCTCTCAGGAGCTACCACTCAGGGTCAGAGTGAACCTGGGAGCATTGACAATGATGGAGTACTCCGCATTCCCCAAAGCTCCAGTATTACTGGAGACTCACAATCAGATTGTTTAATGTCATATCTAAGAGAGTCGTTAGGAGAGACTTATCCCCCTGCAGAGAGACAGTCGGTGTATTCTGCAGCCCCAGCCGACAGGGTCTTGGGGAGTGTGGAGTCTCCTCTTGGCAGGCATTACTCCCAGGTTAATCTGACTCGTCCTAGTGATACTACTAGTTGATGCCCCCTTAACAAGCAAAATAAATCTGCGTTCAAATAGATGTATTCAAATTATTTGAAAAAAAAAAAATATATATATAGGGAGCGAGAGAAGAGAAAGATTCTTTTATGTATCTGTTTGGTTGATATTAATCTTAAAACAACTATGCTATTTCATGATTTCATACCCCACAGAAATATTGGATCTATATAAACATCTATATAAACATCTATACTGCCCAATTTAGAATTAGTTTGTATAAATTCATTTATGGTACCAATACTCTATCTCTGAAACGAGACAGAAATTACCAAATCGGAACGAACTCTATATGATAATTGATATAAGATAATCTGGCCTTAGATTCAAAGGCTCCAAAAATATACTACCCGTTTTCTTTTGGGGTTGTAGCTTGGGGGATATAAACGTTGGCTAAACGTTGATATAGTTACTTGACGGGATTGTATACAAAGAGATCGTAGAGGAATGCATATATGTAATCTTGTTCAGCAGAAATGTGTTTAATTGATTTAAAAAAAAAAGAATGGTAGTTTAACAATAGGATATCCACTATTAGCCAATTATTGATATCTGAAGATGGCCGAAGGTTGTATGCCGAAACCTGCCCACAATACAATCTCTGTATAACAATCCATAGGAGACCAATGAGTTCGGAGAAATCAATATTTAATCAAATTGAATTAAAGTAATTAATTAATGAAGCAATTCATCCTTTCCCGGGTGAGTACCGAATGCTGGGACCTTTAGTGGTAATGCTTCGAGTTTCTTCATCAACTGAAATCCTCTTTATTCTATTGAGGAACTATGTTGTGAGCCCGATAAACAATAAACACACACACACACACACACACACACACACACACACACACACACACACACACACACACACACACACATCAAAGAAGGGTAAAGCAGACCAAAGTAAACACACTCCAGGAAAGAGGAACAAGGACCCCTATATAAAGAAGTCTGACCAGACAAGAGTCATTTATACTAGAAGCAAGAGTGAGTACAAGTCTCACTGAGTACCCCATTTAAAATGCCTTGTGCCATACATGTTCTCTGACGAAAGCAACAAGCGGGAAACATACATATATATAACACGTATTTAAGAACAAAATAAATAAATTCAAAAAATACAAATCTCTTCGTGGACCTTCCTATTTTGAAATATATCCTTATTCTTTCTTTCGACCTACAACAACCAGCTACTAATGTAAAATGCAATGCAAATATATATATAAAAATATATATATATATATATATATATATATATATATACATATATATAGAATACAATGTTAATATATATATATATATATATATATATATATATATATATATATATATATATATATATATATATATATATATACTAACATTGTATTTTTATATACATTAACTCCGGTCAAATAAAATGAAAATGTTGAAGAGACTTGAATTAATATTTCATGTCCTACGAGTCAGTCTAATAAATAAGTTGCCCATACCAATTTTACCTTCACAGCTCTATAAAGTTAACTCTAAAAAACATGGACTTTCTTTATCCGATAATTAACTCGGTATAGATTTTCGTCTAGTAATAATAGTTACATTAATAACCTTATGTGAACTCTTTAAAAAAAAAAACTATCTAGATGCTACAATAAGATGAAAGTCAGAATTTGATAATGAATATGCTTTATTCAATAATTCAGATAGCTTAAATTTGCCTCCTTGAAAGTAAACAAACAATATGTTCTAACTATTGAATGAAGGAAGTATTGGATCATTTCTAGTCAGTTAGCCACTATAGCCAAATCGATCAAGACAACGTCCATGGCACAAAGGCTTTTAGCATATGTGATGCTAGTTCAAGTCACGCTGGAGATTACTTTTTCATTTGATTCACGTTGCTTGGTTGAACAATTGAAGGATAAATCGACCTCAGTATTGTGATGAAAAGCAGCATTAAAAAAGGAAAGAAAAATAGTCAAATAGAAAGAAAGAAAAATAATTCTATTTTATATATATATATATATATATATATATATATATATATATATATATATATGTATGTGTGTGTGTGTGTGTGTGTGTGTGTGTGTGTGTGTGTGTGTGTGTGTGTGTGTGTGTTTGTTTATTTATACATTAACTTATGAGTAGAGTTACATAAGTTTGTTAACTTAGTCTCGTTGAATATTCGTAACATATTGCCAAGTTCAAGTGAGATTAGAAAATGACCACGTATATACGCATATACGCAAACGCCCACATAAGAAAAAACAAACTCAAAATACGGGCAATAAGGAATTGGATAGATTTACATGGATTTCTAAAAAAATGAATACATGGAGTTTTCCATTTTGTGTGAACATATACGTATGTGTGTGCATGAGTGTGTATTAAACATACATAGGAAAATGCGCGTACACATACATACATACATACACACACACATACATACATACATACATATCATCAATAAAATCTGATGTATATTTACAAACAAGTATACACTCAAAAAGTATATATATATATATATATATATATATATATGAACAATACAACTGAATTTTCTTTGAACTCTTTTTATCCAAGAATGTTAGCTTTCGATTTTCCTGCCATCAGTTCTTGTATTGAATATTTTTATTCATACACTGAATTACTCGTCAAATTACCACACACACACTCACGTATATATATATATATATATATATATATATATATATATATATATATACCAATAACATTTTGTGCATAGGTGGAATTCAATATGTATCAACAGATAATGGATTAAGACTGATATAGAACTAGACTAGATAGATAGATAGATCGATAGATAGATAAAAAAAACGTTTGGATTGTGACGATACATACCGATTGATTAATTAGCATAGATGTATTTCTTATCTGTAGATAGGCGAAGTTAAATAATTTAACCATATTCTTATTTGATTAGGACGTTGAGCTTTTTTTCTTTCTTTCTTTTTTTAAAAATTTGATTTCATAGCATTTTCAGTTGCGGAACACATGAAAAATGTGTTTTCTTTTTCGTTATTGAGAATGAACATGTCCTGTTTACATTAGTTGCAACGCTAAAAAATCCTCCTTAATAATACCCATTTACAAGTAAGTCCGGTTTTACATTTGTATTAGTTCACTTATTCATATCTCTTTCATTTTCATTCGTTTTCATTCCCGATTTTTTTTCTTTAATATTATTTTTGGCTCGCGAATGGTCCTTATTGTCGTTCGTCCATGAGTCATAAAACGGAAGTAGGTGAAAACAAACAAATAAAAAAAAAAAAAAAAAAACTTGGACAAGGGGAGAGAATCAAAATGCCTTACATAACTGAAATAGTTCAATACTCACAAACATATTTGCCTTCAATCTATAGATCGGCAAATATGTTTTCTCCCGAGAACAAAAAGTGTCAAAGAACGTATTTTGGTGGAACTGTCGCTATGTATTGTGTCCGTTTTCTTGTTTACCGAGGGTGGCGCTTATGCCGTGATATATTCTCTACCATCCTGGCAATATGATCGTGCCAATAATGGTCATTGTTATATTATTATTAATCATTATCAAATTTATAATAATAATAATAATAATAATAATAATAATAATAATAATAATAATAAATGTTATATTCACAACCTAGCAACTGTCCTGGAAAATGATACACATAAACTATGGGACTTTGACATACAAACCGATCACATAATCTCATCCAGACGACCAGACCTTATTGTAATCAACAAAAAAAAAAAAGAGAATTTGCGAAATTGTGGACTTTGCTGTCCCGGCTGACCACAAAGTAAAATTGAAAGAAAATTAAAAGAGGGATAAATACCTTGACCTTGCTAGGGAATTGAAAAATCTGTGACGTTTATACCAATTGTAATTGGTACGTTTAGTATAGTCACCGAAGGATTAATAAAGGGACTGCAGGACTTGGAAATAAGAGGACGAGTGGAAACTATCAAAACTACTGCATTATTGAGATAGACCAGAATACTGAGAAGAGTCCTGGAGACTTGAGGAGACTTGCTGTCATAAAATCCAGTGAATAAACATGAGCTGACGCCTACGTGAAAACTTTTGAGGAATAATAATAATAATAATAATAATAATAATAATAATAATAATAATAATAATAATCGAGAATCTGTCCTGGAGAATGAGACGCACAAACTTCCCGGGGATTTCGAGAAACAAACAGATTCAATCTTAGCCAAACGACCAGACCTCGCCGAATTGTGGACGTAATAATAAGATTAATAATTGCTATGGAACGCTAGGTTGGTTTGGTAGTTTGGGTTTTATGGCATATCAACATTTGTGGGTTATTTAATACCAAATCAATTTTTATAGAAATTAACAGTTCAATATCGAACAATTCAGTTTACCATAAGTACACAATTTGTCATAAACATTTCTATTTCAAACTATTCAGTTTAGTCAAACAGTTCTACTTCAACACATTCAGTTTACTATGAGTATAGATTTTGTTTACACACAGTTAAATGTCAGAACAGTTCTACATTTGATAATTCAGTTTAGCGTAAGTACAGCTTTAATGTCAAAAACAGTTTCATTTCAAACAATTCAGTTTAGTATATGTATGCAGTTTAGTTCTATTTGACACATAGATAGGACACTATCAGGTGCCACCACTCCAGGCCAGAGTGGACCTGGGAGCGACGGCAATGAAGGGGTGTCATCAAACATTTTTTATATTTATAGTGATATTATGTTATATAAATAGGCAGGATGTCCCTCTTTTTCTCTCTTCTTTTGCTTTCTCTCCGTCTCTCCGTCTCTGTCTGTCTGTCTGTCTGTTTGTGTCTCTGTATAGATAGATAGATAGATAGATAGATAGATAGATAGATAGATAGATATTACGTTTTGCTTATTGCGGCACATATTCAATTTTGAGATAAATGGGAATTTGGAGTGCTGTGTTGGGACAATTTTGGAGAGATGGCTTTGCAGATCAGCTTTTGTGAATTTGACTTTTATCTGGCGTTTACCATTAACTGCTGGTTAGTAGGTTCAGAATCAGTAGGCTCATTGTATTAGTATATAAAACACAAAAAAAAGAACTAGTCACTGTTTTTTTTTTAACTCATCATTGACATCAATAGCATTAGTCCATATCGATTGAAATCAATATCAATTGAAATCAATAGCATTTGTTCATATCAATTTTCGTATTAAACAGAGTTTGAAGGAGAAAACATGATCTTTATTTTTGTAACTAATCAAGATATTGAAAAAAAAAAGACCATGACTAAATTGATTCCTCTATTCTAAAACTGGATTGCTACTTGAAACTGTAGAATGTCATATTCAAAATTTTAGCACGAATGACATTGCTACGTTCCGGCTATTATTACCGATACAGCAATAAATTGGTCGTTATTTACTACGATTTGTTTAGTATGCTTCGCAGGTTCTCTGTTACTAAGTGATCACCCATCTGAATAAAGAGCTGGCTCAATGATGCTTAACTTCGAGCATACCTATAATATTTGTTTTTTACAAAACTTTATTCTTCTGACTTTAATTTGCTTTCATTGGCTGTTACTGAAGGACAGACGTCTATAAGAACGGCCGAAGTCCGGCCTTATTATTATTTTTCTTTTTTGCTTTGGTTGAGGCACGAGCGTAGCTCGTCACGATCAAAGAGGCGGCTTGGCTCTTCCAGAGTCATGCCGGGGTTTCTGTCGGAGCCGATATGATGCAAAAAAACCCGAAATCGGCGATGAAGACAGTGCATCACTGAAGACATACCTTGATGCATCTATGATGTATGATTGAAATGTTTGCTTACAGTAACAGCTGTGGGCAGACTGAATTCTTTTGTCTTGGTTTAGGTGACTAGTTCAGAAGAGAAACTCTGAATTTAAGCTAACTTAACTTCACTTACAAATTCACCTTGTACCACATCCTTCTTTTAACAGAGGAGATGAATAATTTCATAATTTGCTTTATGAAAACTGACACTGAGGCGGAGTGGTTGGGTAAATATACAATTAGTTCTGATAAAGATTCGAGAGTTGTGATTATTCTTTCCTCCCTTATCTCTAGTGTAAATGTGAAGGTAGTTTCAATAGTTCTTAGTTGTTTGAAACAATATTGTAATACTTTTCATTCTACCCAAACTGTACCATAGCCAGATACGGCTATGTGTGAAATGGACATATAATGTTCATATATATATATATATATAACATAAAACATAGGAATCTCGAAACACGAAAAACACTTACGACTTCTTAGTTCAGGTACGAAACTTTTTATTACCTTTGAGTTTTAAGGTTCTTCGACATAAGAAGAGAGATACACATTCTTTCTATTCTGGCTGGCTTTTTCATCTGCCCCTCTCCCACCACCACCATCTCGTTCGACACCTGCCCAAGGCCTCCACGAGCAAGCGAAAGTCAACCGTCTTCTCCCGAGACAGGTCTCAACTCAACTCACTGACTTTTTCAAAATCCCAAAATCCTCCGCGCGCTTTCGGTGCGTGACGTCATTCGCACTTGCTAGCCCCGTTTCCCATCTCAGGCTATTGTGACACGTCCGCTCCGCCCGCGTGAACACCTGTGTTAATGTTGCACTGAAGTAACCCATGCACTGAGCCGAAAGGTTCTCAGCCTAACTAAACCCAAAGGCATAAAACGAAATCACTCGGCCATTATATTACAAAACCACTTTAATCCATTTATGTTCATTAATTTGTTACATTTTTATCTTGATGTATTTGTATTCTCTAAAGTTTTCTAGAATAGATTTATTGATATTGCAATGGCAAATAAAAGTTGTTAAATAATCGCTTTGAAGAATTTCACTTTCGATACTTATCTATGTTAGTAGATCATCCTTCAGTGGTCAAATTTATTTCCCAATATTTTATGGTATTCACCATAAATTCTGACACTTACGATACTCCAGGATTTAAGCATATAACATAATGTCGTATGAATTCCTGGTGTCAATTCATTTCATTGCAAAGTGTTTCCGTCTTGATTTGACTTCCTTTTGAATCATCTTATCAATATAGAATAGGTCATAAAGTCTTGCCTCCCTCCTCTGCATCCTTTCTGTCCTTTTGGTGGATGTTATTGGCATTCTACCTAGCAGTCTTTTTCTTCTGTTCTTGCTAGTGTCAGTCAAAATTTTCCACATGCAGGGTAAGTATATAATTAGTCTGCAGCTGCTAAATCAGATTTCATCTTTCAGTGTAATTTTGGCTGCTGATTGTTCTGCTTCCAATTATCAATTATGAAAGCTGATTGTCTCCTCAAGCAATTTTAAAGGTACCTGTTATAGCACATTTGAGTTTATAATATCTTAAGGAAAACGACGTGATCCCTAAATCAACTGGTTTTCAGTTCTAACGGTGGTTTCTGATGACATTGATGAGTATATTTAGGAAATAGTGAAAGATTCTAATTAGCATTTCATAATTGTTTTTGTTACATTAGGAATTTGGCTGATCAAAAAACTAACCTACAGTGAAAACGGTATCACCCACAACGCAATAAAAACAAAATATTTAAATGTAAATGGGATTTGAATTTTTTTAAATTCTATAAGTTATATTACTTTAACAGTATTTTCCAAATACGTTGTACTGTCTTTTTTTTTTCTTTGGTGGGGGGTTGAATTTATATTGCTGCATGCACAATACCTATATGTATCAAAAATGAAAATTTTTGTATTGATGATATTATATAGATGCTTTTAATATACAGACGAATTTTGATAGATGAGTTTATTTTGATAAATTTATCAATAATATATAAATGAGTTAATATCGCTGAGTTTATATAGATAAGTTTATACGGACGAGTTTGAATGGGTGGGTATATATAGAGGAGTAATATATAGACAAGTTTATCTAGATACATAATGTATAGATATATTAATATGAATTAGTTTATTTTGGTGTTTCATCTTTCTTCTAAACATGGGAGTTATTTTTTTTAAATATTTACCACCCACTTTGTTGCTTATTCTGACACTCCATATTTCGTTCCAGTGGTTTTTGTCTGTTGTTGTTAATATTATTATTATTATTATTATTATTATTATTATTATTATTATTATTATTATTATTATTATTATTATTATTATTATTATTATTATTATTCAGACGGAAAGTTTTAGGTGATGCATAAAAAATGTTACCGCTAAACATAACTTACATATTCTCAGACAAACGTACATTTTTACTCACTTCCTATTTATACAATTGATATATTTCCACACACACACACACACACACACACACGTATATATATATATATATATATATATATATATATATATATATATATATATATATATATAGGATTGTGTGCGTAATGCTAAAATAGAAATAAAAAAAAACAATAAGCCATCAGACATAAAACAACCAAGAAATACAAACAAATCGAAAATCTAAAAAGCTAACAAACAATCCTCATGAATATAATTATCGTTTGGAGTTTTAAGTGCGCAGAGCTGTTGTCCATCATCTTTTAAGCAGTCCCAGATGTCGTGTACAAGAAGATAACGTACTTAAACTTTTACCGCCATATTCTGCCGACGAATCTCGCGTGTGCCTTTTATTGTTGTGCAAAATTTATCCGAGTAATTTTGAAGTTGTAGTCTGCACTTCAAATAACTTGGCTCATAATGTCATTCTGTACTTTTGCTTTTACTTATGTAGCTGGTGTTGTTGTCGGTGCCCTTAATCGTGGGTGAGCCGAAGGCTCCCTTTTCAAAAGCTACTACACCGAGGCATAGGGGAGGGTACAACTACATTCCTTGGATTACTTCACTTTACTCTTGATCCTTGCTTTATAATGCTGAGTGTGAAGCAAGGCGGAATAAAATACCATTGTTTGAGTCTTTGGTACGACTGGACCTTGGATTGAACCCCGGTCTCTAGAACTATTGGCGAACACTGTACTTATTTCACCTATAAGGGATTTATGTTCCTTGTAGTACAAATAACAATCAGAGTTAGGGTGTTTATTGTGGAATCTGCAATAAGTATGGTCAGAGTTATATTGTCCTCATTTAGTAGCTATCATATGATTGGTATGGATGTTACTCACTAAGTTTTGATTAGTTTGGTACGCAGACCTTGAATATTTTACAGAACCTGCTGTTATTAAGTTTACACCCTTCTAAGTACCGACAGTACATTATCACTTTTTCCTTTACCAAACATTGTTTTGTTTGGCTCACACACCTTTACTGACTTTCAGCACCTGTAGTTACTAATGGTCACTCATTCAAAAACTGGACTAGCTTATCACTGCTATTGTATTGTTGGCACACGAAAGTTCTCAAAGAAAGCTGAAGAGACAAAGAGATAACAAGGTTGTCGTTAGTTCTCCATATCAGGAAAAATAGACTTATGATTACTAAAAGAAAATCCTACTCACATTTACTCACATGTTACGAGTTCTTTAAATCGGTACGAAGGATATTTAAAACAGGTGATGTGGTTTTCCTTGTCGATAAAAGAAAAGTCTTTATTCATCGATAATTCATTGCCCACCTAAAGTGGTGAAAGCAGTTTCGTTTAAATTCAAAATATACATCTTCACTCCTCACTGTTCCGGTAGTATCTAACCTTTTCAAATCTACTTAAGTCTCGTCTGACTTCCTCCATACTCTTAAACAAGAGATTACTCGATTTGCCTTTTAACCTTCCCAGTCAGTTATGTCCAAAAACAGCCAGAGATTGGTTGTTAGCGAGTGAGAAGCCACAACATTACACTGCTTAACTCAGATCTGGTTGGAAACAGTACTTTCTACGTGAGTGAACTATAAGTCATCGATATATTTGTTGTTTTTTACTGAGCTTTACTTAGTCTTGCACACAGTCCTTAGATTGCCAACATTACCAATTGTCGTAGTCATGGGCTTAATTATTGTTGCTATTGTTTATGGTATATAATTGTTAAATGTGACTTTTGCCTTACCTGAAACTGAATATCGTATTAGTTAGAAATAGTCATCTTAGAAATGAATGTCATTATTTTCGTTGTCTTGTAGGTTTTTATTATATTTGAGTTGATGTCAGGTTAAAGGTAGTTTTATTAATAATTATAGTAATAAGGATTTCTTTATACAAGGGTTTCTTTGGAGTAATCATAATACTTGTGATAATGTTATCGATAAGTATCAGAATATTAACAATTAACACTGTTGCGGAGTACAAGGTTTTTCTCCTAGACTGGTTGCATAACTAAGGCAAAAGAACCCAATTTGCCTTTATATTAAAAAATTGCTGAGGGTGAAAACAGATGGATTCATACCTTTCCTAAGAGCATCAACATGATGTGAAACATAAACAGCACCTGCTCATTGCTCTCGTGGGTAGAGTGTTCGCCAATGGTCTGGGAAACCGGGGTTCAATCCCAGGTCGGGTCATACCAAAGACTTTAAAAATGGTACTTGATGCTCCCTTGCTTAACACTCAGCATTATAAGGTTCGTATCGAGGGTAAAGTGGAGCAATACAGGGAAAGGAGTGGCGCCCTCCTCTACCCCTCGGTGTAGTAGCAATTAAAAAGGGAGCCTTTTGGTCGCCAACTTTACTTTTTACTTACTATATATTTTTTTTTTATTTACTATATAAACAGCATTGTCCAGGTTTTGAACTCGTGTCGCCGATTACATTTCCTTCAACAATAACCGCTTTAGTAAGCGCACCTTTTAGGGTACACACTGAGAAGTGAATACACTGAACAATTACAATAAGCGAGGTGTCCATTAAAATAGTGTTAGTAGTGACATTTGCATTTGTAACATTAACAGTAGTTGTAGATTGGTTTCTTTTTTAATAGCATATCAACATTCGTGGGTTATTTAATACGAAACCCAACCCTGTAGAAGGACAGTGGGGTACGATCTAACTCACAACTTGGAATGTGAGGATGATCATATCATTTCTAAAAGGAAGCAAAATACTGAGATTGGATTTCGAACACTCTTACTACGATAACGTTGTTTGTCTTTACCCCCAGAGGACTCTCCTGTAAGAGTAGTAGTTTCTGGTATTTTGGTGATTGTATTTATTCTGGTGAGTTTCGTCGTTGTAGGAATTATTTTCCTCAGAGTGTTTAAGGGAAGTGTCCTTCTTGTTCTCTTTATGGTGATTACAATAATAGTCACAGTGATAATTGACGGTGTTATAGTGATTGTCTTTATAACAGTGATAATGGATTTCATTGAAGCGGATGTTGTCTTAATTGTTGCGTGTTGTTGCTGTAATTGTTATCATTGATGACAATTAAGTAACTACGATGTCATCTTCACAGAGATTTTAGTTCTCACAGTTGTAGCGGTCATGTTCGTAGTCATAGCCATGATAGTCGGCGAAACTACTGTAATTATTGTAGCAGACGCCTTAACAGTCTTTGTAAAAGAACTGTCGCAATATCAATAGTGGTATTTGCTGTTTTAAATAGTCGAAATAGTTGTTGCCATTATTTTTCTTGGTGCTGTAGTACTGAAGACAATTACCATTTTGGTGGTAGCAATATTACTGGTTGACTGCTTTGGTTTCCCGTAACCCGCTGTGGTCGTGGTAACGACACTCCTGTAGTGTGTCCTAAGGCAGGAAATGCCATCTATAAATCTTCTACAAGCGGTTGGAATACTAAGTTTACCTTATGCGAAGAGTAGCTTCTTTGATACGTAGTATGTTTCCTAACTGAACGTTGTATGTTTCCTAACTGAACGTTGTATGTTTCATAACTGAACGTAGTATGTTTCATAACTAAACGTTGTATGTTTCCTAACCGAACGTTGTATGTTTTATAACTGAACGTTGTATGTTTCATAACTGAACGTTGTATGTTTTATAACTGAACGTAGTTTGTTTCATAACTGAACGTTGTAGGTTTCATAACTGAACGTAGTATGTTTTATAACTGAACGTTATATATTTCATAACTGAACGTTTTATGTTTCCCTAACTGAACGTTATATATTTCATAACTGAACGTAGTATGTTTCCTAACTGAGTGTTTTATGTTGCATTGGTATTTTTAATTTCCTATTATGACTGGAAACAAAAGTGTTAAAAGTTTCTTAATTCCCTTTCACTATTTTTTTGGTAATTTCACTTTGTTATTTTTTAAGTCTGCATTGTTTCGCTTTTTCCATCAGTTTTTGATTGTTTTAATTCCTTTCAAAAAATCACTACTTCCAAAGAGTGTTTTATTTATTTAATTTTTGTTTTTACTTTTTTCTAATTTTCTTATTATTTTTTCTTATTATCTTTAATTATTTTTTATTGTTTTTATTGATTTCTTTATTTTTTATTATTTCCTAATTATTATTTATTATTATTTTTGATTATTTTTTAATTTTTTTTATTATTCATATCTTTAATTCCTTTTCTTTTTTTTAATTAATTTTAATGATTTTTTAATTATTATCAATTATTTTTTATTATTCTTATAATACCTCTTTTTTATTATTTTTACTATTCCTTTTTAATATAATCAACATCTTTTTTATAAATTCTACTTTTTTCTCTCGTAATTCAACATGACACCATTTTGTTTTGCGTTTAAAGTGGTCTACCAAGAGTCAAGTCCAGGTTATTTCATTCCTAATTTTTATTGTTTGGCTCCTGAATCAACTCTAAACTTGTTTTTCTTCCTATATTTAGCTTCTATTATTAGCTGAGTTGTGTTGTATTTATTTTTCTAGACTTTCTTCTTTTGCCATTTTGTCGATTTTTAGGCTTCTAACAATCATAATTATTTTTATCTCGTAAGTTTTGCGTATTCTGTTTGTCCTTTTATAACTGAGTCTATGCTGTCTACTGCACCGATCAATTCACTTACACTTTACATTAACTTGTCGACATTATCTCAATCGTGGAAGGCCTCATACATCATCAAATTTTTACTTCGACGTTCAAACGATTCGAGTTATTTTTTTAGTCTCGTTAATGCGTCCATAACGTCTGCTATTGCTATTTAACTCCTTTCAAGTTTTTTCTCGCCAGATTTAACAAGTAACTTTTTACAGAAGTATAAGTGATAGCAAGTCTCCTCAGCTTTCCAGGACTCTTTTTAGTATTCTGTCCGGTTTTATCAGTGCTGAGGTCTGCATGGTCTCAATTCTTCTTCTGATCTCCAGCTATTATCATGAGGCTCTACACGAGTTTTTCACACCAGTTCTAACATATGAGTGGAGCCTAAGAAGCAGCAAGACTCTTCAAACCTACAGATCCTTTTCAGTATCCAGGCAGATTTTAACAGTTTTGTGAGTTCAATCTATAAATTGGGTTTGATCCGTTTTTATAATGATAACCTGATTTCTAGTTTCTAGTTGGACACGGTGAAACGAGTTCAAATCCTGGATGAGGCTGATTGCTTTTCACATAGCACTAATACCATTAGGAAAGATATAAATCCAATTATTCTCCCTCCAGCTATGGGTAAATAGTAGGACGGACTAGGTTCTCCAGCCTTGGTGAGGCAACTAGTCTAGGAGAAGGAAAACTTTGAATTCAAACCTGTCAAACTGTACTTAAAAAATTGACCTTGTGTCATATCCTGCCCGAGCGGAGGGTTAGTAAATACGGATAGTTTCTTGATAGTAGGCTCTCGTCCTGTGCTGCTATCATTAACCCCTCTATCTACGCCTTCAATCGGTTTGTCTTTACTATATCAATATCAGCATTTTTGCATCTATATTTTTGCTGCTTCTATTGCTTTGAGCCGGTTCATTGGCCTAGTGGGTTGAGTGTTCGCAAATGGTCCGGGAGACCAGGGTTCAATTCCAGATTGCGTCATAAAAAAGACTTTATAAATGGTACTTGATACCTTCTTGCTTTACACTCAGCAATATAAGGAACGTATCAAGGGTAAAGTGGACCAATTCAGGGAAAGGAGTCGCACCCTCCCCTACACCCCGGTGTAGTAGCTATTGAAAAGGGAGCCTTCTGGTCGCCCTCGACTACAGTCGCCAACTTTACTTACTTTTTATTGCTTTATCTTTCATGTCTATTTCTTTCGTGATGAAGTCGAGTTGATTTTCAAATTTATAACTTTCTTTACTAATCGTATATTTTTTTCTTTACTTTTCGTGTGTGTTCACTAACTGTTGCATCCAATCTTTTTAACTATTTCTTTAATCCTATAGTGATTGTTTTGAAGGTCAATGCTAGTTGAATTAATCCTCTTCCACGATTTTTTCTTTTCGTGTAGAGACGTACTGTATCTGCTCATAGGTGAGTTTGATACAACAATGCAAAACTCTCGCTAGCGTTTTACATTTGTTGTATCTTCAATTTTTGGCTGTAGATATGTTACTCCAGATAACGGATAAGGCATATTTTCAGGTTGTTTAATAATTTCTGAAATAAGTTTCGACTTTGATGTGTAGTGGATAGGTAGTAGAGAAAAAAAGTTATTTTGTTTATTCCAGGTGACGTCTATTTATGTGTATATTTAAATGTATTTATAATCTCTTCTCGTATAAAATATCTAGATATTTACTGTTCATTTCTTCTTCTTCTTCTTCTTCTTCTTCTTCTTCTTATTATTATTATTATTATTATTATTATTATTATTATTATTGTTGTTGTTGGTGATGGTGGTGGTGGTGTTGTTGTTGTCACTACTGTTCTTCTAGGAGAATAGATTTGGCATTAAATAACCTACAAAGGTTGATATGTCATTAAACAAAGAAACCAAACCTAAACAAAGAAACCTATTATTGTTGTTGTTGTTGTTACTCCTTGTGAGTTTCTAAACCAGCATCAACAGAGGTGCCCGTGATGTAATAGTTATCGTCGCAGGAAGCGGACACGGCGACACGAGTTCAAATCCTGGACGAGTCTGATTGCATTTCACATAGCACTAATACCTTTGGGAAAGGTATGAATCCAATTATTCTCCTTCTATGGGTAAATAGTAGGACAGACTATGTTCTTCAGCCTTGGTGAGGCAACTAGTCTCGGAGAAGGAAAACTCTGAATTCAAACCAGTAAAACTCCGCTTAAAAATTGACCTTGTGTCATATCCTGCCCGAGCGGAGGGGTTGGTAAATATGATAAACTGATGTTTTTCCACGGAAGTTTGAATGACAACGAATATCCTAAAATCTCCAGGACTCTTCTCAGTATTCTGTCCGATCTCAATTATGCTGTAGTTTGGATGGTCTATACTTGTCCTGTTATTTCCAACTCGTCCAGTCCTTGTATCAATCCTTTTGTGAATATACCAAAAGCATCACTTACAATTGGTACAATCGTCATTTTTCTGTTCTACATTTTTTTCTATCCCGAGCAAGATCAAAGTACTTATCCTTTTTCATCTTCTTTCAATTTTGCTCTGTGGTCTGCCTGGACAGAGTAGTAGTCGTAATAGTAGTCGTTCAGCTGACAGATTATTTTCAGTCAAACGAAAAGTTATTGAAAATGCTCTCTCTCTCTCTCTCTCTCTCTCACACACACACACACACACACACACACACACACACACACACACATACACACACACACACACACACACACACACACACACACACATATATATATATATATATATATATATATATATTTGTTGTAGGTCTAAAGAGACAAAGAAATATTTCAAAATGAGTAGGTCCACGAAAAGATTTGTATTTTTTTAATTAATTTATTCATTTTGTTCTTACATATGAGTATGTTTCCAGCTTGTTGTTTTCGTCAGAAAATATGTATGTCACAAGGACTTGTTTATGAGGTACCCAATGATACTTGAACTCACTCGCGTTTGCAGTTTGAATGGTTTTTCAATTGGTTATGGGTTTTTATGGAGGTCTCTCCTCTCTTTGGCTAAGAGTATGTTTATCTTAGTCTGCTTTACCACTGATTTACCCCTCAGACTTAGCAAACTCAAAGAAATTTTACTACAACCTTTCTTAAACAAAATAAAAAGCTATATTAGGGACAACATAGAATTTTAAAACTCCGTGCCAGAAAAAAAAAATTGATCCCAAGACACTCATAGTCGCATTTGACGTCACAAACCGATATAGCAACATCCCCCTTGAATTAGGAAAACAAGCCATCGCATTTTGGACAGAAACATTACACCCAAGACTTAACAAAACATTTATCTGAGAGGGTATAGAAATAATCCATAATAATAACTCCTTCCAATTCAATAACTTTAACTATATCCAGACCCAAGGAACAGATATGGGAACTAAAATGGTGCCAACATATGCTACCCTAACCTTTGTATATTTAGAAGAAAACCTATATGAAATAATAGGTAAAAAATACGGCAACAGCATAAAAGAAGAATTTACCAAATCATGGAAAATATACTTTTATGAATGCTTTATATTCTGGAAATGCCCATGGGGAGACATCCACGAATTACACAACCTACCACAAAACCTACACCGCCAAATAGAATTTACTATGGAACACAGCTCCAAAGAACTACCATTTTT
The DNA here is from genome assembly GCA_963585895.1 of Sepioteuthis lessoniana. Classification (NCBI taxonomy): domain Eukaryota; kingdom Metazoa; phylum Mollusca; class Cephalopoda; order Myopsida; family Loliginidae; genus Sepioteuthis; species Sepioteuthis lessoniana. The sequence goes on along the minus strand of CAUZXS010005716.1, from coordinate 15,207 downwards.
AGACATCCTTACAAAAAACGTAAAACCCCAAAATCTGTAGGAAATCCATCCATTACACTTTAGCGAGTAGAATATACACAATAATCACGGATAAAACCTAAAAAAAAAAACTCGGCTTAAAGAACAACACACCCCTAAACCAGAGAGGATATCAAACAACTCAAATTAATAAGGGATTCGAATTAGCAGAAAAAATGCCACAAAGAGAATTAAGGAACCCGAAAAAGCTTAACAACGAGAAACCCCGAACATACGTCGTAACCTACAAAAAAAAACAAAAAAAAAAACAACCCAAAAATATTCACAGAAATTATTAAAAAATCTAGAGGAACTTAAAACAAAGACAAAACCAAAGAAATACTAGACACAACAAAAATCATTAAAAGCCAGAGACAACCCCAAAAATCTTAAAAGAATACTCACCTCTTCTACATTCGGAGGTTTAAAATGCAATAATAAATGTAAAATATGTGATATAGTTATAGAAGAAAAAATCCCATACGTTTAAAAACCCGGAAACAAAATTCAAAATAAATAAAGACTTAAGCTGCAACTAAAAAAAAAAACGTAGTCTCCATAATTGAATGTAGCGAATGCAAAGAAATATACATAGGGTCAACACAGGCCTTTAATACAAGGACATCACTACATAGAAGTAATATCAAAATAGAAGAAAACAGAAAATTAAATGTTTCGAAACACCTATACGATCGTAGTCAAGGTAAATTTAGAATAATGCCCATATAACAAACTAACGACTACACGCTACTTCAAATAAAGGAAAAGAAATTCATAGATAAATTTAAACCAAAGTTAAATAAAACATGAATTATACAAACACACAAATGGACACAAACATTCATAGATATGTATATATATATATACACAGAAAAAATTATTTGTAAAAAATAATTATCAGTATATTTCAAACCACAATACCACACACGCATAAAAAACCTCAATACACACATTCACGCATACACAGAGAAAAAATATCTGTAAATTAAACCCAAAATCACTCCAACACACACACACACACACACACACACACACACACACACACACACACACACACACACACACACACACACACACACACCGAATCAAATATCAAAAGCAAACGAGGAGTATAACATACTAAGGTAAACATACTATAAGAAAAAGAGAGGACTGACCTTCATAAAAACCCATAACCACTCAAACTGCAAACACGAGTGAGTTCAAGTCTCATTGAGTACCCCATTAACAAGGCCTTGGGCCATACATGTTCTATGATGAAAGTAACAAACCTGGAAACATAGACATATGTAAGAACAAAATAAATAAATAAATCCTAAAAAATACAAATCTTTTCGCGGATGTACTTATATATATATATATATATATATATATATATACGACTAGAGTTTCATGCGTGTACAATCAATAAAAGTGCCCATACGAAAAAAGTCTGGAAACTCATCGTATGCACCTCGTGTATATATATATATATATATATATATATATATATATATATATATATATATATATACTCTGATATACGTATATAGCTGTATTTCTGTACTTACTCTTCTGTGTACGCATTCGTGTGTGTTTGTGCGTCACCGGCACTCTTGTGTAAGTGTGTGAGTGTATGTTTATACGTGTGCTTTCTTATGAATGGATCTCAAAAAGTAAGCCTTCCACTTATTTCCACAAAAACTACAGCAATTAATCGCTGGCAAAAATACATAGGTAAAGATGTTAGTTGTGTGATAATTATTTTTTCGGTTGAAAACTTGCTATATCAAAGGATGTGCTCCCTGTATCTGTTGACATTTCGGTGGAAATAAAAGGAGGAATTACTTTCGGAGCACCTCTTGAGTGTATGTATATAACTTATGAAAAAATTATGTCCGAAATATATCAAATGAATGGTAATTTGGTTTCCAGCTTTTTTTAATGGCATATCAACCTTTTTAGGTTATTTAATGCCAAAGCCATCCTTCTAGAAGAACAGTAGTGGTATTATTTATCCCATAGCTAGGAGGATAAGGGTGTTCATACCTCTGCCAAGGGTATTTGTCCGAAAGTGAACGTAATAGCACAACGGGGGTTCGAACTAGGTTACTATGAATCTGCAATCCATCGATTTAACCATGGCACCAGGGGGACACCCACTTGGTTTCTAGGGATTAGTTATAACCGCAGGTTATTGGTTGTAAGTTTTTCAGTCACTTCTGCTTTAACACTAACATACGCCTTTAAAGTTGTGGGCTATAATACATCAAAACAGTCGGCATTACTTTTATTCACCTATTCTTTCTAGTCTTATTTTTATTCGACTATAACCTGTTTGCTTTTCAATAAATCAAATAAGATATTGTGAAAAGCACTTTCTATTTACACCAGAGAAAAGTCTATGTTGTTATGAGGGAAAACAAAACCCAAGTCTTTTATGCATATGCTAATATAAAGAAATGTTTACTGTTTGAAAGATATGAACGATGATATGGAGTATTTTTTAACTATAAGTTTTGTCGATTCATCATTATTATCCATTTCAACCCAAAACAACATTGCCCAGTCGGCTGAGGCTGTAGAATACACTGACTGCTCTTCGGCAGAGAAGTAAGACATACACCCACCCACCCACCAGCAAGTATCATGGATATGACTCGAGACAATCTGATGGTGAGGTTGTTGTTATGTTGGAACTTTGGGGAATGCGGAGTACCCCTTCATTGCTATTGCAAAGAGACATGTAATGATACGTGTAATCAGTGAGAATTAGACTTCTGCGAACGAGTTTTACTGAGATCATTTTTTTTTTTGCCTCACATACATGCTATTCATCGGTGTCGTAGAAATGACGACTTGATTAAGTTATTATAAAAAAGCAACTAAAATTAAAAGATGAAATAAAAAAGGTAATCAAACTACTACTACTACTACTACTACTACTACTACTACTATTATCATTATTATTACAGGAATAGCATAACGGTTATAGTGAGGGAAAATAGAACCGAGGAACTAACTTAAAAACCTGATCAATGCAGTTTGCGCGAATGCTATTGGAAAATGTATGAATCTGTTTCTTCTTCTTCTTCTTCTTCTTCTTCTTCTTCTTCTTCTTCTTCTTCTTCTTCTTCTTCTTCTTCTTCTCTCCAGCAATGGGAAAATAGATCAAACTGAAATCTCTAGCTCTGGGGTGGCAACCGTCCTAGATGTAGAAAAAACAGAAATTAAACCAGCTTTATTTCCGCGAAAAAAAATAGGCCTTGTGTAACATTCTGTCTCAGATGGATAAAATGGAGTATATACGTACTGCTACTACTACTACAACTAATAATAATAATAATCGCGACCAAATCACCTAATCGCAGCCAGACGACCAAGCCTAGAGAAAATCAACAAAAAAAAAGATAACTTTCTCGTTGATTCTATTTGCTTACTTTATTATACTATTTGAATCATATGCTATTATTTGTTAGCACATACATATCAATTAGAAGGCTTGTTTTTCTTTTTTAGTCCTTACCCACTATATTTGGTCTATTGCTCTTGATTTTTACATCAGGTTAGATAGTTAGTAAAAGTGAAGTTGGTGACCGTAGTCGAGGGCAACCAGAAGGGTCCCTTTTCTATAGGTACAACACCAACATGTAGAGGAGGGTGCTACTCCTTTCCTTGGATTGCTCCACTTTACCCTTGATACGTACCTTATATTGCTGAGTGTAAAACAAGGAGGAATCAAATACCATTTGAAAAGTCTTTGGTATGAAACATTGGCAAACACTCTACCCACTTGGCCAATGAGCCGAGTAGAGTTCCATAAAAGAGCTGTTCTTTTTGCTTCTGTTATTGGTTCGGGTTGGTATTTATACCATTTTTTAAAATCCAGTCTTCCATCATATTTACACATTTTCCAATGAATAAAATGTTCTATTTCATCATGTTTTTCTGTCGGAATTGTTTTTGTTGTTGTTGTTATTTTACCCTGGCGTTTTTTTTTTATTCCAGTTTTAGCTGAATGTCTTTTACTGGAGTCTGAGTGACAGCAAGTCTCCTCAGATCTCCAGGACTCCACTGAATATTCTTGCTGATCTTAACTATGCTGTGTTCTGGATTGTTTCGAAGGTTTTCTCTGATTTCCAAGACTGCCTGTCTTTTTTCTAACCTTTGGGGATCGTTCCAAATGCACCAACTATAATTGGCGCTAGTATTACCGTCAAGTTCTACAGTTTCTTTGCATTTTTTTAGTTCTCAGGCAAAGTCCTTGTATTTGTCTATCTTTTCGCTTTCGTTTATTTTCGTCAAACGGTTCACTGGAAAGGCAAAATCCATTTGATGGGAGGTTCATTTTTTCTTGTTAATTAACACTATGTCTGCTATTTTGGTTTATAATAAGCTATCCATTAATTGGAGATGCCCGTGGTGTTTATTGGAGGTGCCCGTGGTGTAATGGTTATCGTCATAGGAAATGGACACGGCGATACGAGTTCAAATCCTGAACGAGACTGATTGTATTTCACATAGCACTAATACCCTTGGGAAAGGTATGAATCCAATTATTCTCCCTCCAGCTATGGTTAAATAGTAGGACAGACAAGGTTCTTCAGCCTTGGTGAGGCAACTAGTCTAGGAGAAGGAAAACTCTGAATTCAAACCTGTTAAACTCTTCTTAAAAATTGACCTTGTGTCATATCCTTCACGAGCGGAGGGGTTGGGTAAATATGATTATTATTATCACGACTCCAAGAGAGTTTTTCTCATCAGTGTTAGCTGATAGTTTTTCACTGGAGTTTGAGCGATAGCAAGTCTCCTTAAGTCTCCAGGACTCTCCTCAGTAATTTGGCCGATCTCAATAACGTGGTAGTTTGGATGGTCTCCACTCGTGCTCGTATTTCCAAGTCCTCCAGTCTCTTTACTAATCCTTTCGTGACTGTACCATGAGCACCAATTACAATTGGCATAATAGTCACTTTCATGTTTCACAGTTTTTTCAATTTCCTGGCAAGGTCAAGGTACTTACCTCTCTTTTCGCGTTCTTTCAATTTTACTCCGTGGTCAGCCGGGACAGCAAAATCTACAATTCGGCAAGTTCTCTTTTTTTTTTTTTTTTCTTTTTGTTGATTATTATAAGGTCTGGCCGTCTGGCTGAGATTAGTAATCTGTTTATATCTCAAAATCCTATGGGAGTTTATGTGTCTCATTCTTGAAGACAAATGCTGGGTTATGTACATACGATTTGTTCGTATGGTCAAATTTCAATTTCTTGCACAATTTCCGGTGGATCACTTTGCCTACCCAGTCGTGTCTCGTCTTATACTCTTCTGTGCTAATTTTCTGCATTCGCTTATTATGTGATTGATTGTTTCATCTCTATAACCACATTTGCTATTTTGTTGCATCTTATCTGTTCTCGCTTTGACATGATTGGTTCTTATGGCATTGTTTTGTGCTGCTATTTAGAATGATTCTATTTCTCTCTTAAAGTTTCCATTTCTTTGCTACGTCCATGTTTTCTCATGTGAGATGTCGTTTATTAATCGAATAAAACATCGATAGAGTTGTTTTTCTTCCCATTTTCGTTTTCTGGTTATTGTCGTTCTGTTGTCAGTATTGTTTCTGGTGGCTGTGATCAGTGCGCCTTCGTGCTTTTATATGTAATCTTCAATTCGTTGTATTTATACGTCAACGCTGTTGTTGTTCAGTGTTGGCAAGTCCTCTTCTTTCTTCTTTTCCTGACACATATAGTCTGTTATCATCATGTATGGGATGTAAGGCCTTATTATTCTCGTTTTTGTTGTTGTTGTTGTTGTTGTTGTTGTTGTTAATAATGATAATAATAATAATAACAATAGTAATAATAAAAATAATGGACGAAACGATTATCACGTTATAAGCGAATGCAGCAAATTAACACAAAAAGAATGTAAGACAAGACACGACTGGGTTGGAAAGGTAATCCACATGGAACTATGCCAGAAATTTAAATTTGATAATACTACCTAATTGTATATGAACAAACTAGAATCTTTCCGGAGAATTAAACATATAAAATTCTCTCGGATTTTTAGATACTAACCGATAATCTCATCCTGACCAGAAGACCCTACCTTTTAATAATTAACAAAAAACAAAAAAAATGGGAAAAGAAGAAAAAAGGACTGGCCGTCGAGTGAACTTTGCCGTCACAGAAGATTATAGAGTGAAAATCAAAGAAAAGAGAGACAAGTACTTGAACCTCGCAAGAGAACTGAATAAAACTATGGAACATGAAAGTGACGGTGATACCAATTGTAATTGGTACACTTGGAACGATTCCCAAAGACTTGGTAAAAGGACTGGAAGAGTTGGAAATTGGAGGACCAGGAATAACAGTCTGAACAACAGCATTGATAATATCGCACAGAATACTGAGAAGAGTCCTGGAAAACCGAAAAACTTCCTGCCACTCATACTTCAGTGAAAGACTATCAACTAACACTGGTGTGAAAAACTCGCTAGGCATAATAATAATACTCGTGGAAAAAGAATGCATTATACGTCAGGCCACATTCTTTAGAAATATTGCCAGAATTTCGAAGGAAATGTATATGATAACGTAATGCTTCAATTCCATTCTTACTACCCTGCTTTGGTCGATTAAATATAATGCTGCTGCTGCAAATTCTGTGATGTTATTAGCTTTTTTTATTTTTATTTTTTTTCCTTTCTTCTTCATCTTCTGTACATTTCTTCTCTACTTCTTTTTCTCTTCCTTCAGCTTCCGTTTCTCTCCATTTAAAATCATATCCCACTACCTATTATTTCCTCTTTTTATACTTACCCCTCCTTTGACACTTATTTTCCTGTTTCTCCCCGCCTTCTTCATATTTTATTTTATTCTTTATTTTTTATTGCTTCTACGTTTCTTCCCCACAAACTTTCTATCTTCATATTTTATCTTTTTTTCTACCTTTTATCTATCTTCATCGTTTTTTCACCATTTCTTCCTTCCTTTCATTTCTTCTTCTTCTTCTTCTTCTTCTTCTTCTTCTTCTTCTTCTTCTTTATATAATTTCTCTCTTCCTCTTTACTTTTTTCTATTATTCCTTCACTTTTTGCTTTCGTTTCGTTTTACTTTTTCCAACACCCTCATCTTGTTTTTTTTTTTTTTACATTTTTCATTTTACATTGATGATAATTCTATTAGATTTAAAGAAGTAAATAATGAACTTACTTAGTTGCCATATCTCTGTCAAAAATGATTTGTAATCGATTCTGTGCTTGAAAAAAGTCTATGAAATTGTAGGACTCCCAAATTCTCCTCCTTGCCAGAAGCCTCCATCAAAACTAAAAGAGTAGACATCACCAAAGTCAGATTAATTTAACGACAAAAAATAATTGTTTATTTAACATGTTTTGTATAAATTTCATATATCAAAACTAGCGCTGTTTAAACTCAATGATATAATTCCTTTCCATGCGTTAAGTAAATTCACAACCATGCCCTTTGCTGTATTACCCAGACATCCTTAGTGTCACTTCTAAGGCTGCAAAATAAAATCTCTATTATTAATATTATTATAATTAATCCTTTAGAGTTTTTCCTATCAGTGTTAGCTGATGGTTTTTCACTGGAGTTTGAGTGAGAGCAAGTCTCCTCAAGTCTCCAGGACTCGTCTCAGTATTCTGGCTGTTCTCAACAATGCTGTCGTTTGGATAGTCTCTACCCGTCCGCCAACTTTTAAGTCCTCCAGGCCTTTTAACAATCCTTTAGTTATTGCTCCAAAAGCATCAATCACAATTGGTACAATCGCCACTTTCATGATCCACAGCTTTTCCAATTCTCTAGCAAGGTCGAGGTACTTATCCTTCTTTTCACATTCCATCAGATTTATTCTATGGTCAGCCGGGACATCTAAGTCAGTCGACAATTTTGCAAATTTTCTTTACTTTATTTTTTTTTTTTTTTGTTAATTATTATAAGGTCTGGTCTTCTGGCCGGGTTTATTATCATTATTATTATTATTATTATTATTATTATTATTATTATTGCAAATAACTGAACAGCTGTTTTCATAATTATAACACTCCCACCACTACTACTGATATTGTAATTATTAATATCATTATTTTATATGTTTGCTCTCTTGTTTAATGCTTACATAAATTTGCCCTGGAATTATTGGTATATCGCAAATGTGGTGTTGATAGCGTTTTCGTACGCGAAAAATTTGCTGAATGTATTTTTCTTACCTGCCTGATGCCATAGTAATGTGGGCCGAAAACGCCTCGAATGATGAAGTAGACATCAGTTTCCACAGCTGTCAAGATCATCTTACGTTTACCTGGTGTATAAAACCCATGCACCCTCCCATACACCCATTCTCAGTAAGAGGATGGAAAATATCTAATGATGCCAGAGCAAACAGCGCGTTGCCGTGCTCTGTTAGTAATCGGGTTTGGGGTCTGGGTGGATTCGGATAAGAGAGTGGAATGCTGGGTTAAGAAGTGAGAGCTGGGTCTGGAAGGGGAAATGTGAAGTACTTTGATGTTGAAAATTCTGCGCTAAGGGACGTACCCTTGTACTCAAGTGTGTTAAAATTAATTTTCCTCATCATCATCATCATCATCACCAGCAGCAGCAGCAGCCGTAGCAACACTGTCGCCACCACTACCATGGGTACTGCCACTATTATCACCTCGTCTCCATACACCACCACCATCAATAACAACAACAACAACACAAATTACAATATTTAACAATTTTTTTTCTTTTTTTTTTTCTTGTTTTTTTTTTTTTTCTTTTTTAATTTTTTTTTTCTTTTTTTTTTCCTAGGCTGAAAGTGTTCTCTATTGCTTATGCCGAAAGTAAATTGAAAATACATATTTCTCTTTCAAACTTTACTTTTGTGTTCTGGATAATTACATTTTTAAGTTTACTCATTTTCCAGATATTTCCAGATAGATTTAGTTCTGAATAATCGATAGAGAATTTTCTAGAACTTACTAGACATTTTTGTTCATTTTTCGATAAATTTAGCGTATATAGATGTAAATTTTAATTAATCTGATTTTTTTATTGAGACTCCATGTTACTGAAAATTGACAATTTTTTAAATTTAATTCAAACAGGCTATAAAATAAATGTTTGAAGGGAATAATAGTCCTTTTTGATACATTGACAACATAAGATATCAAATAATCACACATAATATCCATATTTACCCAACCCCTCCGGTCGGGCAGCATATGACACAAGGTCAATTTTTAAGCGGAGTTTAACAGGTTTGATTTCGGAGTGTTCCTTCTCCTAGACTAGTTGCCTCACCAACGCTGAAGAACCTAGTCTGCCCTACTATTTACCCATAGCTGGAGGGAGAATAATTGGATTCATACCTTTCCCAAGGGTATTAGTGCAATGTGAAAAGCAATCAGTCTCGTCCAGGATTTGAACTCGTGTTGCCGTGTCCATTTCCTACGAAGATAACCATTACACTACGGGCAACTCCACATAATATACAGGAACAAAATTCATGATACAGAGCGTAATTAGCATTTCTTATTCAGTATTTTGAAGTATCTTTACTGAAGATTCAAAGAAATCCACCAGCCAAAATAAATAATAACTTTTTTAAAAAAAGAGTAATCAGAAATTTATATCATGCAACTAACGTCAGAAGTGTACGTTTACGAAAGAAATGATTTGTTTAAACTGGTTGTATCAAAATATATGCAACTCAATAATATGACAATGATTTATTACTGAGTCATGCGCAACGGAGACCATTTGGAATACGTATAGTAAAAAATGACTCCTTTGATTAGAGACATCAAATCGATGTTTTCTTAATTGTTATTGTTGTGGCGAAATCACCTGCTAATGGACTCAACCACTCTCCATAATACCGGAAGAAGCAGCGATACAAAGTCAGTCTAGATCCGGAAGCTAACCTCGTCCCCGAGCGGTTATTCGAACTAGCTTACCGTCCTATGTTCTTGTAACTATTCTTTGTTCGTGTAAATATATACCTATACTATAACCGTGGTGTTCTGTTCTCTTTGTGACCCCTTCCAGGGCCATGACTGTTATTATATCAGCTTTCCAGGACATGCAATCTTTTGGGGGTTTCTTGTCTCAGTTATAAATCATTATCATATTTATAGATTACATCTATTTTGAGACAGTTTTGAATGATATTGTCTCCAAATAAGTAATGACGGAAAATATTTTTCCTCTCTTATCCAAGGCATTGTGATAGAGGATTAACAGTTGTTATAGTCAAGAGAAAATATTAACTGTTACATGGGTCCCATGTATATTGAGACACCCTATATATGAATGTACGCAAGAAACATGGTGTTGTTATACGATGTAGGAGTTAATGGCTTTATTATATCTATGTAATTAAATCAATCAGGTTAATGATAAATAAAGAATTTGTTTTACACAATAAACGTTTGATTTTTACAATGAACTCTTTCTCTGTTACTGCACTTAATTCAGAAGTGAATTGTTATGTAATGGCTTTTCCTACTAACCTACCGGATGTAGCGATAGGAATGATTGACATATAGTGGGTCAAAGTTCAAATCCCCTGTCGTATAGAAAACTTTATAGGAATTTGCAGGGGAACATGCATGTATGAGTTAGATTTAAAAAAGCTAAGCTTTTGACACCAAAGGAAACATGTATATTTGGGGGCTTAAACGATTTATGAAAGAATTAATCTTTTTTTAATCGCTTGAACAAAAAAAATGTCACAGGTACCTGTTCATGAAACCTATTCAAAAAGAACTTGTCAAATCCTGAGTGTTTTTTAAACAAAGTATTTGTATGTTCATTTGTCACAGAAGATTATTTAGATAGATGAAGAACTATTTGTTGGTGTGTATTTACTCACCCCCCCCGTTACGTGCAGGATGTGACCAAAGTTCAATTTTAAGAGGAGTAAATCTGATTTAAATTCAGTGTTTACTTTCCCATAGACTAGTAGCCATACCCCAGCTAATGAACCCAGTCTAACCCTATAATTTTCCTAGCTGATAGGAGAAGACATAGATCTATGCCTTTTTTAAGGCAAACAGCCAGGATTTGAATTCGGGTCGCTGATTTAACTTTATACTACGATAAAAGTTACGCTAAGATATATATAGATCCAACGACTTTAAGGAAAAAAATATTTCAAACAAAAAATGTTCATTTTCAAAAATTTTCTCTAAAGCATATCATTTAGTCCTTCTGCAATCATCGTATTGATCGTATTGACAATCATTTCTTTTACACAAGAGTAGCAAGTCAGTAAAGTTGGCGACCGTAGTCGAGGGCAATCAGAAGATTCCCTTTTCAATTGCTACTACACCGGGGTGTAGGAGAGGGTGCTACTCCGTTCCCTGGATTGCTCCACTTTACCCTTGATACGTACCTTATATTGCTGAGTGTTAAGCAAGAATGATATCAAGTACCATTTTTAAAGTCTTTGGTATGACGTGACCTGGGATTGAACCCAGATCTCCCGGACCATTGGTGAACACTCTACCCACTTGGCCAATGAGCCGGTGCAGCATTATAAATTTTCTTGTGACAGGTTTATTCATATACACATGAATATATGTTATGACTTAGAAGGGGAAGCAAGAATATATAAATAAAAGTTATGCGAATTAATATAGATTTGTTTTAAATACCGAAAAGAGAATTAACTTCGACCAAGCAATTTGCTCAGCCATCTGAAAGCTTTATTCTTTTAGAAAAAGGAACTGGAAGACTAACAAAAGAATTATAACGAAAGCACAAAGTTGAAGCAGGCATGAGCTGGTCCAATTGTGAAAGGGGTAACCTCACAATAACGATAATTTCTGACTTAGCAAAGACTTGTAAAAAACAAGAGAAAAAGGCGAGAATTTAAGACAGAGACAAGCCTTTTCAATACCTATATTGGAGACCCCTTAGTAACAGTTGATATAGGGAGCAGCTAAGACTTGTGTGTCAAGTTAAGCAAAGTTTAGAAATAACAAAAAAAAAAAAGAATGGAAGACATGAAACCATATTCAATATTTAAATGGATGACCACTTAGGCACAGCAGGAGCTGCAACCTAAGAACTTTATGCTTAACTTAGCAAAGTTTGGTAAGTAACAAAACAAAGAGTATGTTGTATATGAATCCGAGCAATGGGAACAAGTACTGCGACGAAAGTACTTTGCTTCTTCTTGACAGGTTGTTATTCCGTTCTGTCAACCCATAGCTGGCGGAGAGAAGACCAGGAACTTTGTCTTTTCCTCAGTCATTAGTGTGAAAGAGAAAGGTAAAAAAAAAAAAAGGAATTCGTTTAGGATTTGAATCCCATTTCCTGAGATAATAACCATTATAACACACACCTCCTATATATACACATATGTACATTTTGTATCTTAGTTTTAAATGGCACATCAACTTTTGTTAGATATTTGATGCCGAGAGCATTACCCCAAAAGAGATCGCAATAGCATGAATAGAGTTTGAACTCGGTTACTTCGTGGTTGCCGTCCAGCGAATTAGCCATTACGCCACCAGGATATTCCAGGTGTGTTTTCCTTAAAAAAAAACAGTTTATATAAGTGTCTGTATATGCGTTAATATAAAAAATCAGTATATATATATATATATATATATATATATATATATATATATATATATATATATATATATATATATACACGAATGAATTAAAGTATGATTTAATTCTTGTGTTTCTAATTTTCCAATTCAGTAAATATGGACACAAGTTTGTTTTGACTTTGGCAGTTACTGGTGCCCTTTTCTGATCAATTGCTCAACCCCCGGGCCTATCCATATATCGCAAACGAATAATTCCCCTTCCACATCTTCCTGCTTTCAAGTTAACCCAAAGTAGTAAAGAAAACAAAATATAAAAACATATATTTTGTCTTTAATCAAGTGCATCTACGCTGCTACATGACACTTTGATAGCAATTTATCTCCTTCCGTAAAATTAGACGGCGTGAAGCGCATTATTTCTGGTTTCTTTTATTTTTAATTTAGTTTGTTATGGTTTAGTTCATCATATACTTTTTTTTTTCGATTCTTTTCAAATAATCCGTTATAAATGAGGAGAAATTCTACCTTTTCTGACATAATTGTTACAGATTATCGGTACAGATTATCGATACAGATTATCGCTCTTAAATATGTACACCTTTATCACAGATTAGTATCCTCAAAGCGTGCCAACAGCACGGATTCCATTGACAATCTCTCTCTATCCGTCCCTATAAGCTATCTCTTTTGGTAGATCAAGACAACATCTAGACAAGATCTACTTTGTGCAATCTTTTACTGGTTGGCCAGAACTTGTGTATTCATGTGCAAGTTTCAGTTGGAGAATCTCACAAAGGAATTCGTCTTCACTTCTTAAGCAATGCGCAACATGTCTTTATCTTAGATGGTTTGTGTGATTGGAGGTAAGTGGCCGTAGAGCTGCAAACAGGGTTCCATTATTTCTAGTGAAATAGAATATGATCAAAATGGATATTGTTAAGAATTATTCATGACAAAATTGTACTGAACTAAAACTCTTTAATCAAAAATATGAATACGAAAGAGTCGAAAAATTACTACTCATATCGCAAAATTTATTTTCTATAAATATGCTACCCAACAATTATTTTCTCAGTAAGTGATTATGTTACACACACACACACAGAGGCATATATATATATATATATATATATATATATATATATATACTCACACACACGCATATATATATATATATACATATATATATATTTATATATATATATATATATAAGTTAGGATGGTGTATACATAGAGTCAATGGAAACTTAATTTCTCGCCTTTACTATCGTCAGACCATGGTAAGAAACTGACAGTTACCAAACTCCGTTGACTCTCTGTCAAATAAATAGGCTCAATCATTTATATTGAGCATTCTATCTATAAATACGCAATAATAGTATCAGTATATATATATATATATATATATATATATATATATATATATATATATATATATATACACATATACATACATATATATATATATATATATGTGTGTGTGTATATATATATATATATATATATGTATGTGTATATATATATATATATATATATATATATATATATATATATATATATATATATATAAGCATCTCACAGGTTTAGCTCCACTGAAGACTTGCGATACAGCGAAAATATCTGTCAGTGGATGACAATATATATATATATATATATATATATATATATATATATATATATATATATATATATATATATATATATATATATATTGCCCATAAATAATACGCAACAAAAACCTTTTTAAAAATCTAATTTTCCTAAATAAGCATTATTTCGTGCGAAGCATTAAACAGACAAAACGGATATCATTATGTATTGTCTATGACCAAATGCTACTGAATTGAATCTTTCTAACCAGAAATAAAAAATGCAACACTGCTGTCATATAAAATAAAATTGCATTAATATATTTATAATGAGTTTACTTATTTTTGGACTGTTACAAATTCATACCCTTGGTTTGAAAGTTTCAATATTGTAATGTTTGGCAATAAATAATGCTTAATGATATTCTATCTGGTTTAAAATTATCCTCCAAAAATGATATAATCTTTTAAAAATAATATAAACTTTTAATAGAAAAATTGTTCTGGGTGTAGTTTTTTTTAGGGGTTATACACTTGGTAATAGCTAATAATATCCGTTTTGATTATTTTCCTCAAGAAATAATAAAATCCTTTTATCTTTGGTTCGGATGAAAATTAATCGTTTATTATTTTTTGTAGATTGTCAAAATATCCTTTTTTTATTCAGATGAGATACAGTAAATTTTGACTAAGTCCACTACTGCTGACCTGTTTACCATACAGCGATGATTAGTAAGCAAATCCTGCTGACTGTTTTAACTATAGAGAATTCAGTCCACCCTATGTGATTCGAAATTAGCACCTTGCGCCTTCATAAGGTCAGTCTAGTAAATATGAAGACAAGGATTATTGTAATAACGATAAGTTAAATAGTCTTTTGGTGTCATTCCTATAGTACTAAGTTCGATTTCGACAAGGCGTGTAACAATGCTGGTTTTGAACCAGACAAATCTAAATTTGATCAATATCATGACAAATCGCATAAACGCGTATACTGGTTAGCAATCTAGACTTGTATACCACTAATACTATTGTGGGTTCAATC
>CAUZXS010005715.1:135000-166725 GCA_963585895.1 Sepioteuthis lessoniana | reverse complement strand
GCTTTTGAAGTCTAGTGAAATTTTTGCCACAATAAAAATGGTTGGTGTTTTTTTTAATGTATGTGATGTTTTATTTAATCGTATTTTTACTTAGTTGCGGTTACTTTTGGCTGAATGCAAAGTCTTTACATTCCCTCCTC
This sequence comes from Sepioteuthis lessoniana, assembly GCA_963585895.1. Lineage (NCBI taxonomy): Eukaryota > Metazoa > Mollusca > Cephalopoda > Myopsida > Loliginidae > Sepioteuthis > Sepioteuthis lessoniana. Next base: position 166,585 of record CAUZXS010005715.1, on the reverse strand, counting down.
TGATTGAAATATTTATCTTAACCCTACAGCCACAAGTGGTTAGTGTTCTACTCAGGTTATTCATCTGGGCAACTAAAAATCTGTACAGAAAATGCATAATTTGAAGGCATGTGTAAAACAAACGCCATACGAGACATTTATATATATATATATATATATATATATATATATATATATATATATATATATATATATATATATATATATATATATATATATATATATATATACCTTAAAAATTCCCTTAGCCAACGTGGTGTAACGTAAATTTGGACGGGTTTCGATCCCGGCTTCGAGCGTCCTGCGTGTTTAGCCACACTGAAGAGTTCTGATAAAACGAAACAGTCTGTCTGTGGATGAAAAAAAACATATATATATATGTATGTATGTATGTGTGTGTGTGCACATTAGAAAAAGAATGAGCAAGTAATTCTTACTTGATCTGTTTATCAAATACTTCGAAAAGCATTTTCCAATGTTTACTGGTTGCTATTGATCAAGTATTTTGAATCTTTAGAATTACTGGGTCATTCATCACACAAAAATAAAGTAGAAAAACCATTAAAACGCAAAATCAATGAACATACTTTTTCTTGGTACACATTTATTGATCTGCTTCCTTTTTTTTATCACGAAACCTGGCATACCTACTTCAGTGATTGTTTTGTTTTGTGTTTTTTTTTTGGCAGAAAATAAAAAGAGTGACATTCGATATTTTTTGAATTCAAAAATATTTCTATTTCTTTTATATTTTGAAAATAAATGTGTTCCATATTGTTTCTTTTATCTGTTTGGCAGTGATATGCTTACAGAGGTTACATCATACAACAGTCGACTTTCGAAAGAACAAAATAAAATAAATGAATAATTTTGAATTACAAATGCTTCCATAGTAATTTACAAAGCTCTTTGCTTCGATGTGGCACAAGGCCAAATGAATGTGGCGCCCAATGAGACTCGAACTCACTCGTGTAGGTTTGCTAGTCTAGCTTGCTAAGCGTTACACCACCAGAGGTGCCCACAAATGCTTCTATAGCCTATGTAAACATTACTATATGTTGTTTATCTAATCTATTTCTTTGTAAAGTATCCAACCAATTAGCATAAGAGTTGGAGTGTTCGCCAATGAACCGGGTGAACAGGGCTCAATCCCAGCTTGAGTTATACCAAAGACTCAAAAAATAGTATTTGATGCCTCATTACTTAACAGGCAACTTTTAAGGTTCAGATCAAGGGTAAGTAGAGCAACCCAGGGAAACAAGTAGTGCCTCCCCTATCCATAGCTAATTAAAAGTGAGCCTTCTGATTATATATATATATATATATATATATATATATATATATATATATATATGTGTGTGTGTGTGTGTGTGTGTGTGTGTGTGTGCTTATGTTCAAATTTTGCTTGAGACTACTTGAATTTAACACTGTGTTAACATATTGGGTGAGGTAAAAATCAAACTCTTCTCCCTTTCATTTATGAGTAAGTGGTTGGGCAGATCGGACTTTTACTCTTGTTTTTTAAGCAAGTCTTGTTGCAGGAAAACACTTAATTGGAACCTGTTAAACTCCGCCTAAAAAAGCAGTGTCCCACTATGCTTGTATGCAGAGTTTTTATATATATATATCATCATCATCATATCACGCTGGTAGCAGGGATATATATATATATATATATATATATATATATATATATATACACGCACACACACCCACATATATATATATATATATATATATATATATATATATATATATATATATATATATATATATAAAGAATATATATATAAAGAATACACACACACACACACACACATATATATATATATATATATATGAAGAAAAAATACAGTGACCTACAGTGAGGGAAAGAATTACTGTATTTACAACAATTATGGGCTGTTCTTATTGCTATTCGTATTTTACGTTTATACATAATTCGTCTAATTATTCACTTATCTGGTCTTAGTCAGTTAGATGAAATTGTTGCTGGATTGTTCGGAATTAGTGTAAAGTACATTCTTCATTAAAACTGAGTACGGAGACTGACATTAATGAAAAAAGCATATGAAAAATTAGGGTGAATTTTACCTTTCTTATATGAATAGACAACAGCTATAATGAACAAGTTTAAAATGTTTGTTCTTATCACATTTTTTAACGAAAAATCTTAAACTTTAAAAGTGGTTATTTTGTATTTGAAATCTAAAAAGTGGTGAATGATCTTGTTTAAATAGCCAAAAGTTCATCTTTGGGGGTTGAGTGACTGATTGATTAATTTTAATGCTATGCAAAACTGTCTCAGTTTATTTTATGCCAAGAGATTAGTAAACCATATATATTATACGTTTTATTTATTTACATTTTCCGTGTAGCTGTATAAAATAGATTTAGTTTTAAGATTGGATATGAGTAAGTTTTAAAGCAGATATATTTGGCCACGGATAGGGTCCCGAATCGTAAGACTACACTTAAGGGTAACGTGAAACTTGGAGTATTGGTGTCAAAGTGGTTCCCCCAACTCTGCAAATCAACAGAATTGGAATCTAACTACAATATTAGGGTAAGTGTCAGACCTTGAAAACCAATTTCCCCATTAAAGAAGATATACTAAGCGTATCATAGGCCTCGCCGACGGGGTTAATCACCGTTTAATGTGAACTTATTAGGTATTTATGAATGGCATTAGTCAATTATTATTTGCCAATTACCAAGTTTAGATTTTAAATAATTATTCCAAGTAGCATTTGTGTTCGTATGTAGATCATTATATAATCTTAATAATACATACATATATAGTCTAAGAAAATCGACCCAGCATGTTCAAATCCTAGATGATGCTGTTGGCATTTCCTATTACGTTAACAGACTTCGGGAAAGAGATGAATCTAATTATTCACCCTCAAGCTATGGGTAAATTGCTGGCAAACCGGGTCTTTAACTACGATATCTCCTCTGGTCTGGGTGAAGGAAAACTGAATTTCAGTCAGTCTAACTGTTCTTAAAATCGTTTTTGTATCGCTTCATATTTGTGCAGTGGGATATATATATATATATATATATATATATATATATATATATATATATATATATATATATATATATATATATATATATATCGTTCTACTAACATTACATAAAGTTTTTTTTTTCTAAAAGTGTACGTTTGAATTACTTCAACTTAAATTTTAATTATATTATTATAGTAAGAGAATTAACCATATCGATAATTTCAGCAGTCTCAAAAATAACTCTATTTCAGTTTGATGATGATTGTTGCATAACGGTTATCCTCGTTTGCAATGGAAAGAGTGACCCGATTACAAATCCTGGACTTGACCATTATAATTTCAGATAGCGCTAATAACCAAAAGAATCTATGAATGGGACGATTCTCCCCATAGTTGGGCAAACTGAATTCTTAAAATCTGGGAGTTCTACCTTTTGTTTAATGAAAATTCCGAATTCAAACCAGCATTAGTTCACTTAGAATTTGACCTTTGTGTCACATCCTGCTCTTGTCGGTGTGTCTGGCCATATCCAAACTCTGCTTCATTATTTTTACACGCTTTAATGGTAGTAAAATGTATCGTAGATGTACTTAGATTATCCTATTCTTTGCATATTTCTACTTGAATGAATATTTAAGAGTTAGACCACCTCCGAATGTCGTTGGGCCAATGACCCATATGTTGTACAAAGTCGAGTCTATCAGCCACTCACAAAAATCTGGCCCGAAATCTCAGAAATAGTTTATTATTCAGCGTTTGCAGACTTCTTATTAGACAAGACACATAACACTATTCATATTCTTCTTTGTATTATGCAAATATTGTTGCTTGTTGCTGTCAGGTTACGTGAAATTATCCCCAGTCGATCGATATGAGTTTACGAACGAGACAAATGTGTACGAAACTGATTATCTCTCTGCTGACCTACAATTGTTTAGGTGCGTAATGTAAATCTGTGTCCCGGCCAAACTGGCCAGGGGCCAGTCATTTGCACCGCTTAGTATCTGCTGCACTTAAGCAGTATGGGTAAAGTTCTTTCAGAGCACAGCAACAATCAAAACAGTTTCGATATGTGTACGAGATGTCAAGCGTATTTTGAATTTATTTATCCTCGTTGGTTAATCCGTAATTGCTGTTTTGCATCTGTTATTACACATTGCATTCTTTTATGATACATATAAAATATATCATCATGAAAATAGTTATGTGAAGTGAATTGATGCCCCTTTTTTTAGTAAAACCTTCTAAAGAAATGCATCAACACTTCAGTTCACACTAATGAAGAAAATTGACGAAGTAAATCAGCGAAAAAGAAAAAGGAAATAATATTCAAATATTTTATGTAACACCAATTGCCGTTTAAGCAGATAAATTTATCAACATTACGTCAATATCATTGAGCAGTAGCATTAGCTCTACTCTATAAACATATGATCCAATTTTGTTCGTTTTACATTCACTTGAAGTAAAAATATTGAAAAAATATAACAACACACAGAATTTTTCTTATATTTTCTATAAGTCAATTTTTGCCTGTCAACTTTGTATACGTATTTACCTAACTCTAAATTTTCGTATAAGATGATTGTTTAAGCGAAGTAAAGATGGTTTGAATTAAGTGTGTTACTTCCTCTAAACTGGTTACCTAATAAAGGCTAAAGAATCCTGGCTGACCTACTATTTATCCATAGTTGGAAGATGAGCAAATAAATTCATGTCTTTAGCGTAAAATGAAAAGCACATAACTTCCTCCAGAAAGTTTGAAGAAATTTGATAATTTTTTTACTGCTGGAAAAGCATATTTTTTTTCTCTAAAATCTTGTTTACAACTGTCTGAAAGATTGAATAAACTAAATAAATCTTGGTTTTGCCGAATCTGACAAGCTAGTTAATCCGAAATCACAAAACCCTAATTAGCAACGATATTATTCGGCATTAAAAACAAATATTGGGCCTATTCAAATACTTACGAACCGTAGATTCTGTTAGAAGATTCTTGTAATGGCTATAGAACATACTGCTTAGCATTTTAACCAGCTTCAGATCAATTCCTCAATACATATTGGAATGAGAGTATGTCATTTTGGTACCCGAAAGAGGCTGAAAATATTCCATAAGGGAAATGGACTGATACGAAATATGTTAATGTTAGCAGCCATGAAACTAACGAAGACTGACAATCAGGAGAGTTTTCTTAGAAAGTTTGATTGACAGCTATTCTCCACAAGTCTCCATGATTCTAATCAGTATTCTGTCCGATCCTAATGTTGCAGTTTTGATGGTTTCTACTTCTCCACCTATTTCCAAGTTTTGCTGTCTAATTACCAATTCTTTAAGGGATGTCTCAAGTGCACCAACTGTTGGGTATCACCTACCTTTTCAGCATAATGAGCTGTTCCATCTGCCATTGTGGCAGCAGTGGAGATTAGTCTGGCAATAAGCCCACTTCGTCATTTTTTGGATTTTTTTACGTTATTCTACGGAAAAGTAAGTAATTATTATTGTTGAAACCTGTTGTTATTGTATTATTATTGTTACAGCTACGTGACCTCCCTCAAACAAATTGTTATTGTTACTTGTTTGAGAGGAGGGTCAAACCTCGATTTTACTGTTTTACTTTTTCAAAAAAAAAAAATCAAAAAAACAAAACGACCGTCATATTTTCACTCAACGATTCATTGTATTTATAGTAGTCCATTCGCATTTCAAACACCATTCCCCCTTGTTGCCGTTTTAAAAACGCAACTATGGGGGAACCATCTCGGAAGCCATCTCAAAATCCAACGACTCATTTACCGATAACTCAAGACATTTTCATCGACATTGAACCCTCCCCGAAGCCGGAAGACTTATCATTGTCTTCAACTATTCCACCCGGACAAACTACACCGATAAATGCAGTCTCCTAGTCGACGCAGATACAAAAACAAAAAAAGAAACCGTCGGATTATGAAAATGATAGAGTAAACAAGTACGCTAAGTACTTTAGAGAAAATGAAATTTTGCCGATACCTGAATTGGTACAGGCAGTTGAACCAAAGACACTATCATTTGTAGTAACCGACATAAAAACCAGGAGACTTGCAAGCTTAAACAAGGAAAAGTTTGAAGAGACCTTAAAAAGTGCAGGCATCCCAGGGAAATACATCTGCAGAAGAAGTTTTGCAACCTGGGATGTCTTGTTACCTACAGAAGAGCTAGCTAAAAAGCTAGCTACTAACAACATCAACACGAAGTACTTCCGGCTTCAACCGGAATATCTAGGAAAAAGACATATAAAAGTCACCGTTTGCAATGCTTCAATGCAGCTAAATGGAGATGTCCTCGCCGCCTATCTGAGTACTTATGGCGGCGTGGAAGAATACACACTCATTACATCGGCGCATGGAACCGCTTACGGTGACTATGTCTTTACTATGATCCTAGATAGGGGAGGGTTCCACTCAATCCCTCATACAATTACATACAGGGACACAACGATGATGGTGGTCGTAGAGGGCAGGAAACCTCTTTGTTGGAACTGTAAAAAGCTAGGACATTTCTTGAGGTCCTGCCCTCAAAAGACCACCATCACTGGACCCAAAACAACCAGCACAACGTCTGATACCATAAACGCCAAGACAACGACAGCAACGACTACAACAACAACAGATACAACATCGACAAATTCAAACCCGGAAACAGGAGTCCAACCCGAAAAGGAAGAAGGGTGGACCCTAGTAAAAGGGAATAAAAAGAAATCATCTCCAACGAAACCAACAACTACTATTACTACTACAATAGCAGCAGCACCAGCGACAACACAGACACCAAATAAAAAGAAAACAAAAAATCAACAAGAAGAAATGGAAACAACGTTCAACTTGAAAAGGAGAAGAGACAGTGGGGATTCAGACAAAGATGGGGAAAAGAAACAATGTAAAAACTTACCTACAACACCGAAACCAAAGAAACAACAACCACAACCGGAGAAACAACCCCTGCCCATTCAACCCCAGAAACCAACAGAAAAAACTCCAAGAGCAACACCAATCATACAAAATAACCCACAACGCCCAGCACATATTCCCCACTCCCCAGCTCAACATACACCAAAAGAATCCCCCCTCCTACCAACTCTTCCTTCTCTCTCTCCGATCACCACGCCCAAAATTTTCTCCCGATCTAGATCCGTAAACAGAATTGGACCATCACCGTCATCATCACCAACACATACAAGAACCCATTCCGAAACAAATCAAATTAGAAAACCATTAATTGGAATCACCCTTTGTAAGGAACCAGACCCATCAAAAATCACAGATCATCAATTAAAGACACTCTTAAAGCCATTATTTTCATTCAAATCCATAAATGAAAAAAATATATCAAACCCGTATTTGTTTAGGGATGCAGCCAAGGTGACCACCTTTGTTCGCACAGCTGGCAACCGCACAAGGGAGCTGTGGCGCTTCATTCAGGAAGCCAGCTGTGCGGATTTGAGGCTGGCGGAATTGGATCATTCCTCCCTCAAAAAAATGCTTCCTTTTTGTTCGGGCAGGGTCCCGATTTTAGTTCACCCATCATTTTATAGGTCCCTAAAGCTGAGGTACCCCATGGATGTCGGGGGAATTACCAGGGACGACCGAGTTAGCACTGAGCTCGGCACCGGTTCCCTGCGTCAGGCCGTCGGCATCCTCACCCCGAAGGATTTCCGGCCCGTAGTCGACACTGAGTAAGGTAAGTTGGATTGATGGCTTTAAACCTTGCCAGTTTGAATGTGAGGGGACTGAGGGATTCAAGCAAGTGTACGCGCTTGCTTGCTGAACTCAAGAACCTCGGAGAAGATGTTGCTGCAGTGCAGGAGACTCACTTCACTTGCGGTGCCGACTCTCGGGTGCTGGAAAGCGATTTTAACGTTTTCTCAGCATACGGCAGCCGCACCAGCGCTGGGGTCTCTTTGCTAGTTGGACGCAGCCTTGATGCTGATGTTGACGTTGTTTTTGCAGGTGACGGGGGCCGGTTGGTTGTGGCCGATGTTGCCGTGAAAAGTTTCAAGTTTCGTCTGGTTGCGGTTTATGCGTCCAATATCGCTGCGGAGAGGGTTTCCTTTTTTCGTCGGTTGGCGCCGTTCCTGGACGATACGAAGCGGCTAGTCTTAATGGGTGATTGGAATGCGATCCTTGATCCCAAGATAGATAAGGTCGGGTGGGGAGCTAACAGATTGGGAAGGTGTGAAAGCAGCCTTGTCGGCTTCGTGACTCGTCACGGTCTCGTCGACAGGTTTCGTCTTGATCACCCAGGGTGGGAGATGTGGACGTGGCTAGATAGATCGCCCTCTGCCAAAGTAGGTTCCTACTTGGACAGAGTGTTAGTGAGAAGAGCTGACATTGATTTTGTTAGTTGTCCCACGTTCCACTTGATAGCGTGGACTGACCATAAACTCATTAGAGTCAGTCTGCGGTTAGCAAATAGGCCTAGTCTAGCCGGCTACTGGAAGTTCAATACCTCCTTACTGGAGATACGGGACTTCCGGGATCGGCTGGAATCCCTAATTCAGCGGGCGTTAGTGGGGGCGGTTACCGGGAATAGGTGGTGGGTTTCTCTTAAACATAGGATTAGAGATTTCGCCACCAAGTACGGTCGACAGCTCAACTTAGACAGGACCACGGAGGCGAAATCTATAGATGATAGACTCTCCCGGGCGGTGGCTGGGGGGGACTCCCTAGGTGTAGAGCTAGCTAGGAGGGACCTTGAGCGTGAGAGTAGCGAGCGCTACAAGGGATCAGTAGTTAGATCTAGGCTAAAAAGAGTTCTCAACGAAGCTGTGAAATCGAACGCGACTGCGCGTGAAGAAGAAGTGCGAAGCTTCCCCGATCGGTACATCGCATCTGTCAAGACCCCGGACGGGCGTCTGCTGCGATCTGGTCGTGAGATACGTGACGCCTTTCGGGCGCACTTTCGGGATCGCTTTGCCCGCTGCACTGATCTCCCGCTCCGGGAGTTTCGTAGCTATCTCGCCGACTTCCCCCGCCTTGGAGCGGCTGAAGCGGCTAGCTGCGAGGGTGTGGTTACTGAATGCGAAGTCCGTGATGCGTTGAAGCAGGTCGGCCTCAACAAGTCGCCGGGACTAGATGGTTTGCCCTACGAAGTGTACTTGAGGATGTCGCACATGTTTGTACCTATTCTGACGGATATGTTCAACCATTGGTTCGCCCAGGGAGCCATCCCTGGTAGCGTTACCAAGGGCGTGATCACATTGCTGAAGAAAGGTGGCAGGCATGTTTGGGAGGGTTTAGATGATTACAGGCCCATAACTCTGCTTAACACAGAGTTAAAGATTTTGGCCCGGATTCAAACCGGAGTTCCGCAGATGGATTAGCATGATGTACCACAACCCTCAGGCAGTGGTGCAGGTGAACGGAAGGCGTTCGGGGGTGATCGCGATCGAGCGTTCGGTCCGGCAAGGCTGCCCTCTGTCTCCTCTTCACTATGTCCTCGCGTTGGAGCCCCTCCTGCGCAGGCTTAGGGATGAGGGGACAAGTCCGGCACTGCGCGGTATCCCATTCGTTGGCCGCCTTGCGGCCAGGGTTTCCACGTTCGCTGATGACGTCACAGTGTTTGTATCCCGCCGCCAGGATATAGAGGCTGTGAAAGAGGCGGTTGTCGAGTATGAGCGGATTGCAGGGGCCAAGGTCAATTTTGACAAAAGCGAAGGTTTGCGGCTTGGTGCTTGGAGGGGTAGCAATACTCTTCCAGGGCCCTTCCGCTGGAGTGACGGACCCATCCGCATCTTCGGGATGTGGTTTGGGCCCGACCTCCAACTGGAGCGAAATTGGTCGGAGGTACATGCTAAGGTGAATGCTCAGGTGGGAATCTGGCTTTCAAGGAGGTTGTCCTTAAAGGGCAGGGCTGAGGCGTGCGCCGCGTACGTCTTCCCCTTGATCCTTTACCGATTGGCTGTACTTCCTCTGCCTAAGGCACATCGGTTGGCACTGCAACGATCCCTCTCCAGATTGCTCTGGGGAGGTGCAAGGCCGATGGTCCGTAGGCAGGTCTGTATCCAACGTACTCGTAACAGGGTCTGGGTATGCCTGATCTGGAGAGCCACTGGCTTGCTGAAAGACTTGCATATCTGGGCCGTGTCTTGACGGGGGACTCAGTGTGGAGACGAAAGGCGAGTCGGACTTTTCCTCGCCTCAACTCAGACCCAAAGGCTGAAGGTCGACGTAGGCCTTTGGGCGAAGCACTGTTTGTCCGCGAGTGCCGAAAGGCTCTTCGTAACCTTCTTGGGTCCAGTGACCTTTCATGGCCTCGGAAGGAACTGTATCGGGAATTAGTGGTGGGTTCCGCTTCTGATCCTCTCAGCGAGCGGCACGGCTGGACGGCGGAGGAGATCCGCTCTCACTGGAATTGGGTGCCAGGATCGAGCTTCTTGAACAACTCCAAGTTCTCGCTCACCTGGCGACTTGCACGGAATGCGTTACCCCTTCGCGACTTGAACTACAAGGTGGGCCTGGCAGACATGCCTGATTGCCCTCGCTGCAGCAGTGGGTTGGAAGAAACGGCTGAGCACGCCTTCTACTACTGCGAGCGAGTCCGCCCGTTTTGGGATCACGTCGGGGAGTGGACGGCTCGCATCGAACCCAAAAAGCTTGTGCTGCTCGACGTTGTTTACGTCGTAGACAACGTTCTTCCTCCGTTTCACGGTGAGAAGCGTGTGGTGTTTCTCGCGATCCTAGCTGTAGCCTGAGTGGTGATTTGGACGACGCGAAACAAGGGATTGTATGACGATGCAAGCTTTTCTCATCGTGATCTGGTTTTGTATTTTCGGCATCAGCTGAGGGTCAAAATCAGATGCGATAGAAAACGCTTGGATCGCATAACATTCAGCAAAAGGTGGGTGACTGCAGCGAGCCTGGTAGTACGAAAGGGGGCAATGCTGGAGTCATCCTTCCCTCCTCTGCCGGCCCATAGCGTTTACGGTACGGGTCCTTAGGGACCCCATCCCTGGTAAGTAGAATTGTTTTTTCCCCTTGTAACCTAGTTAGCAGTATGTTGTGTGTCATTGTCCCCGTCATCTAGTCGTTAGTTTCTCAAGATCTTCCCCCTCCCTATTATTTTTGTACCTCAACCCGAATCCCAGTCCGTTTTTATTGAAGATCTTGAACATTCATATGAAAAAAATCATATTATCTGCATCTATCGACCCATACCGCGCCCGACCCTTTATTTATTTTATCTCTGTAGGTTAGGATTCCTGTCCCACCTAGGGTAGGTCCGGCTTGTTTCCGGTTTCTTTCGACCCGGAAAACAGTCGGCCTCCAATTTTATAGACGGGAGGATGGGAGGGAAACCAAATGGGGAATTTTTCCTTGTTTTTTTTCTTGTATATATATTTTTCGGGGTTTTTTCTCCCATTCCCATCACTTCATTGTACATAAATCATATTTTGTAAATAAAAATCATATATAACTTACGGGTTTTAAGTAGGCTTTATCATAGAGCAAATGTGGTATTTTGGTGTCTGCTGCGCACATAATGAGGGATGAATGGTTATATATTGTACTGTTGAATGGGTCGGCGAATGTGGCTAGCTGGGCTCCCTTTAGAATACATAGAAAAGCAAGACCACTCCCTTCCCCTCCCCAAAAACCTTAAGGCCTTGTGCCTTCTTTGTATTTTTTACAAAGAAATAAAATAAGCCTACAAGTCAGACCAGAAGAGTCGTTCCTGTTGTTGAAGTATATCCTTACTCTATCACTAATCCTATGTTCTTATTACTAACAGTCTCTCTCTTCTAAATGCTCTTTCCTGTAAAATAACTATTTTTCCTCACATATCGTGGTTTTTCTTATTATTACTACTACTTGTGTACACTAACCAGAACACAACACCAACCATGATTAGTAATACCGTCACTTGCATGATTTTTTTTTAGTTCTATAGTAACGTTTAGGTACTTATCAATGTTTTCGCTCTTTTATTTTCACTCTCAGGTTTGCAGGAACGGCAAAATCCACTATTCAGAATTTTTCTAATTTGAGTGTCTCTAATTCTGGTTGTCTGGCGGAGATTTGGTGATCTGTTTCTATCTTAAAATATCAGAGAATATTGTGCGTCTATGTGCGGATTATAGGTGGTGCATAAACAATTTATTTGCATCGTCAAGTTTCAGTTCATTTACTCTTCCAAGTTGATCATCTTCCTCGCCCATTCATGTCAAGTCTTATACTCTTTCGACTCTAATTTGCTGCTTTCGCTTATAATACGATCGATCGTTTCGTCTCATTAACCACATAACTTATAACTGCTATTTTGTTGCTTTAACATAGTTTGTGTTCATAGCATTGTTTTGTTCTATTTTTAAAAAAGATTCAGTTTCTCTCATAAGTTTTCCCATCTTAACCATGTCCATGTCTTCTCGTATGAGATTTCGCTTGTTTGTCGCTTGAAATATACATACGATTGCTTTCCTTCCTATTTTTGTTTTCTAGTATATTGTTTTTCGGTTGATCCTTACTATTTTACTCTTTGGAGATTTTTTCACACCAGTGTAAGCTGATAACCTTTCACTGGAATCTGAAGGATTGCAAAACTCCTCAAGTCTGCAGAACTCTTCATAGAAATCTCGCCGATCTCAATAATACTGTAGTTTTGATGGCCTCTACACGTCTTCTTATTTCCAAGTCCTCCCATCCTTGTACCAATCCTTTGGTAACTGTAACTTACGCACAAAATATAATTGGTATCACCGTCACTTTCATGTGCTATAATTCCATAGTTTTTCAGTTCTCTACGTCAATATCTCTCTTTTCGCTGTCTTTCAGTTTTAACCTTTGATCGGCCGGAACGGCAAAGTCCATTATTCGTCAGGGTCTTTTTTTTTTGTTCACTATCACTAGTTCTTGTCATTTCTCTAAGACGATTCGTTCGTATCTCAGAAACCAAGATATCTTTACGGTACATTGTCTCGGAAATTTACTATTTGTTCGTATACTCAAATTTAAACTTCTTTTAAAATTCCTAGTAGATCACCTTCCCCATCCAGTAGTGTCTAGTCTTATACTATTTTTACATTGATCGATTCTTCACAATCGCCACATAATCTACATCTGCAATTTGGCTTCTTTGATATGGGCAGTCTTTATGGCACTGTTTTGTGCTTCTATCGGAAGAGATTCAGTTTCTGTCTTGAGGTTTTCCTTTTTTAGCCATGTCCAAGTTTTCTCGCGTTAGATTTCGCTCGTTTGCTGCTTGAAGAGTCTGTAGAGTTGTTTTTCTTCTCATACTTGTTTTCTGGCCATTTTTGTTCTGTTGATTTCTGTGTGGTTTGTATTTCCCTTGTAATCAGTCTTCCTTCGCGCTTTTTTATGTAGTCCTCAAGTCGTAGTATCGATGCATCTAACTAAGTTATTCCTCTTCTTTTCTTGACACATATATTCTGTCGACATAATCTCTGGTATATGAGGCCTTATGCATAGTCATAAATTTTCTTGTTGTCTGTTCTATTTGTTGAAGTTCTTCGCTGGTCCACTTTAAGAATGGTCGCAAGTATCTTACGAGTGGGAGAGCCCAAGTATTTATCCTTTTGATGAGATTTCATCTATGTTGTTTGGTTTCGAGTGGTTTTCTCCTTCTTCTGAGGTGTTCGTGTATTTTTTTTCTTTCATCACTGCAAGTTTGATGTTGTCCGCCTCCTATAATCCTTAGTACTTGTAATCTTCTTTTTCTCCAAACTTTCTGATTTTTTCTTGATTTGGTAGTTCTATTCCTTCTGTCATTTGTTATTTTCCGTTTTTCCTGATTAGACTGACACGTTTTTCTATGCCAAATTATATTCTGATGTCTTCACTTCATATCCTCTCTGCTTGTATTTGAGTTTCTGATTCTTTTTCACTTTTGGCAAACAGTTTCATGTTGTCCATGTACATTAGGTAGTAGATTTTTTCTTCCTATTTGTGAAGCTTGTATCCGGCTTTCTGATTCATAAGTATGTGATTGAGTGGCATCATCACTATTACAAATCGTAATGGTGAAAGCACATCTCCCTGGAATATTCTTCTCTGGATTTTCAACTCAGTTAAGCTTTTTCCTCCAGCTGTAAACTCCCCATTCCTGGTTTTCATGATATTCTCGATAAAGTTCATGTCTTCCCCTGATATATTGTACATTTTGAGACAGTCCATTATCCAGCTTGGTGGGACCGTATCATATGCCTTTTTGTAGTCAATTCACACCATAGATAGGTTTCTCGTCTTGTTTTCCTGTCCTTGAGGATGCGTTGGTCAGTGTATAGTAGCTCTCCTCTGCCTCTAGTCCCATTGCGGCATCCTTTCATTCCCTTAGGGAACAGTCCACTGCTAATCAGTGAATCGTAAATCTCCTCCTTAATTTGTGCCATTAGTATTTTCCATTTCATTTGTAGGCTCGATATATATATATATGTAGTTATTAGGGGCTGTTCCTTTTTTGGCTCAGGGTGGTATTTCCTTTAGTCATCCGTTCGGTTAGGCCTGTTCCTTGTCAGAAACTATTTATTTCCTTAGCCAGTTATGGGTGGAGGTAATTATTTTAAAAACTAGTATCCATGTAAGTCATCATGTTCTGGCGTTTTCCAATTTGGTACTTTTTTTAGGTTTGCTCTGACTGAATCAATTTCTATTCTTTCCTTAGGTCCTTCTTCGAGTCGTTCTTACTCTTTTCCCATGTTTTTCATCCATTCGGTTTTTCTGTTATGCTCACTTGATTGCCGTATTTTGCCCCAGAATTGATTGTCTCCTTTTCATCTTGTTGCTGCTGTGTATTCATGCTTTCTCACCCTCCTAGCTGGTTGATTTTTCGTTGTTTTGGAATGTCCTGTTTAGTCTGTATCGTTTTATCCTGTCCCGATTTTTAATCTCCCTTCTTTCGTCAGTAACTTCTGATTTATTTCCTTGAATTGTATTGTCTGTTTTACTTGTGTTGCTTTTTTCCTTTTTATCCTCATTTTTTCCAAAAATTCTTCCTCTGCTTTATTGTTTGCTTGTTGCCTTGTTTTCTTATCTGCGTTTCCAGTTGATTTTCCCATCCATTTTTGAGTTTTCATTAGTGGTGTTGAAGGAACACCTATTTTTTCACAAATTAATTTTGCTCCTGCATAGATTAGTTCATTTAATTCCGTGATGTTATTCGTTAAAATTAATATTATTATTATTTACTCTTTGAGAGTTTTTCACATCAGCTTTAGATGATGGATTTTCATTGGAGTTTGAGTGACAGACAGTCTCTTCAAGTCTCCAGGACTCGTCTCAGGATTCTGGCCGTTCTTAGCAATAATGTCGTTTGGATAGTCTCTAAACTTCTGCCAACTTCCAAGTCATTCAGGCCTTTTAATAATCCTTTACTTATTGTGCCTAAGGCACCAATCAAAATTGGCACAATTGTTACTTTCATGTTCCACAGCTTTTCCAATTCTCTAGCAAGGTCGAGGTACTTATCCTATTTTTCACATTCCTTCAGATTTATTCTGTGGTCAACCATGACAGCAAAGTCGACAATTTGGCAAATTCTCTGTTTTTGTTGATTATGATAAGGTCTGGTATTCTGGCCGGGATAAGGTGATCCGTTTGTACGTTAAAGTCCTATAGAATGTTATGCGTGTAATTTTCTATGAAAGGCGCTGGGTTGTGCATACACTATTTGTTAGTATGGTCAAATTTAAATTTCTTGCACATCTCCCAGTGGATCACCTTACCGACCCAGTCATGTCTCCCCTTATACCCCTTCTGTGTAATTTGCTGCATTCACTTATTATGCGATTGATCGTTTCGTCTCTGTCACCGCATGGCCTACATTTACTGGTTTATTACGTTTTATCTGTTCTCCCTTTGATATGATTGGTCTTTATGGCGTTGTCCTGCGCTGCATTTAGGAAAGATTTCGTTTCTCTCTTAACGTTTCCTTTTCTTAGCCAGGTCTAGGTTTTCTCGTGTGAGATGGTGTTTATTAGTCGTTTAAAGCGCCATAGAGTTGTTTTTTCTCCCATTTTTGTTTCCGAGTTGTTGTTAGTCTATAGTCCATCGTGTTGTCTGCATCGTTTCTGATGGTTATAATTAGTTGTCGTTCGTGTTTTTCAAGTCTTCGAGCGGTTGTATCGATGCGTCAACTCTGTCTTCGATGTTGGCAAGTACTCTTCCTCCCTCCTTTCTAGATAAATATAGTCTGTTAACATCGTCTCTAGGATGTCATGCCTTATTCATGGTGATTAGTTTTCTTGTTCTTTGATCCATTTGTTTAAGTTCATCTCTGGTCCACTCGAGGAAGGGTCCCGATTATCTAATGAGGGGCACAGCCCAATTGTTTATTCCTTTGGTGAGGTTTCTGCTGCAGAATTTGTCACGAGATATTCTTTTCGAATCCTTTCTTTCATTTCCACTAGTTTGATGGTGCCAGCCTCCAAGATACCCAAGTATTTGTAGCTTTCATTTTGTCATGATTTAATAGTTCCATCCTGTCAGTCATGTCGTTTGCCACTTTTCATGACGAGCATGGAACATTTTTTCTATGCCAAATTCCATTCCAATGTCCTGACTGTATATTCTAACGGCGTGTATGAGAGTTTCCAGTTCTTTTTCTTTTGTTGCAAATAGTTTAATGTCATCCATGTACATTTGGTGATTGATCTTCTCTTGCGATCCTCTAAGTTTGTATCCGACTGTGCATTTTCTGAGTATGTGGTTAAGTGGCATCATGGTTATTATGAATATTAAAGGTAATAGTACATTCCCATCAGCGTTATCTGATGGTCTTTCTCCGGATTTTTACAGGCATCAAGTCTCCTCAAGTCTCCAGGACTCTTCTTAGTATATTGGCCGTTCTCAATAATGTAGTAGTTTGGATGGTCTCCACTCGTCCGCCAACTTCCAAGTCCTCCAGTCACTTAAGTAATCCTTTAGTTATTGTTCCAAACGCACCAATTACATTTGGTATAATTTTCACCTGCATTTTCCCTATTTTTTTCAATTCCCGAGCAAGCTCGAGGTACTTATCCTTCTTTTAACATTCTTTCAGTTTTATTCAGTGGTCAGCCGGGACAGAAAAATCGACAATTTTGCAAGTTTTCTTCTTTTACTTTTGTTGATTTTTAATAAGTCGGGTCTTCGAGCCAAGATTAGGTGATCCGGGTGTCTCCACTTAGAGAGTTTTTCACATCAGTTATCTATTTAATTTTTTAAGTACTGCATTTTTTAATATCATGTTTTAGGGATTTTACATCACATTAGAATAAGAGTTATTTCTTGTTTAATGCTTTCTGATTTCTGCATATTTCTTTGGTCATGGAATATAATTCTCATCCAACATTTAAAGTCACATGCGCATTAAACCGCAAAATAACGTAAACAATAATAAAAAAATCAATTTAAAATATATTTCATTTTCACCGAATATTTTACATAGCATTAATATCAAAGACTACATATCGTAAGGATACAATGCAGTGGGTTTTAAAGTTTTTTTTTTCAGTATCCAACTGGGAATCCTTGGGTGAATAGATATAATCATTAATATTATCTAAATAGCGTTTAGATTTTATTCATGTGGTTATTGGAGTGGCAAAGGCGGATGTCACTAAATTATAATTTTTTAAAATACATTTTTAGCATCCATAAGTTTTTCTATTTTCAGGAACAAAGAAATATCATTCTTTTTAATAAAATTACTTATGCTTATCTACACAGAAAGGTAAGTTTACGTGATGTCACTAAAAATCGGATGAGAACAATGGTCCTTATAAATTTGATTATATCATAAAGAAACAATCTTATTTTAGTTGCAGCCGCTATATGATATTGTGAGGTGAAAGAAATTGTATTACTTTCGAGGCAGTGCAGGAGAATTTTTGAAATGATAATCAAGTATATACGTTTATCTCACATAAAAGAAGATACTTTTCTCAGGAATTAAATGAAAGTCATTTTTTAAAATCATTCTGACACTTTGATGAGAAATACATTCTGTGTTAAATCATGTACCTGACAACTCTGTGAACATATTATTTACCACAAGATTAACAAAAATACTGATGAACTTTTGAAAGTATTAGGTTCGTGTTGTAAAAGTTATCAGTTATGACGTTGGTGATTCTATCTTCATCATCATCATCATGTCGTGCCACTAGCACGGATATCCCTGACCCTTTCTCGCCACTTTTCCTTCTCGTTCATCGCCTCAGGCAGGTCTTTAGGTCAACATCCCGTATGCTCACATAGCTGCTGAATATATGTTCGTGCTGGTCATCCTGCTTTCGCCCGGCGATATGTAGGAGTCCATAGGAGTACACCACTTATGAGCTCGTCCCTGCTTCTCCAGTAGTGTCCTGCATGTCTTGTTCGTCTAACTTGGATAGTTTTCGTAATAGGAGGCAGGTGACCGTATAGTTGGTGTCTTGTGGGGTGTTGCCGCCAGGACTTGTTCAAGATTTCTCGCAGCATTCTTGTGTAATTGGCGTCTTGCTTCTTTTCCAGCCGTTTTGTTAGCGTCCATGTTGTGCATCCATACATCAGTATCGATATGACAGTTTCTTAATTAGAGTAAATTATTTCTTAATCATCTCAGATAAATCAATTTTTCATATGGATAAAAAAAAGCTTTTCAGCAGTATCAAAACAGTTCAAAATTATATTCTATTTGAACGTTTTACTGGTAATTGGTTTATTTTATGAGTTACAGAAGCATACAAATACTGCTTTTTACCGGAACTGGTTTATATATATATATATATATATATATATATATATTAAATAATATCCCTTATGGTAAGAAAAAAAAGCAAAACCCGGTAAGTGATTTGAAGATTAAAATATACAAGTCACTGTCAAGGGTAAAAAAATATATATTGGAAAAAAATATATATTGAAAAAAAAAAGAAAAGGCCAACCTTGTCATACCAATTGAAAAAATCAAAAGACACGCACTTGGTTGGTCAAAAGGAAAAAAAAAACACCGTTAGGGCTACTAAGCTACAATACAAAAAGTGCTCAATACAAAGTAGAGCAAAATAGTATCGATAATTACTTAGTGAGTCAGGAACTAACCTACTATAGTTTCGCCTCTGCGGCTCATCAGGGTACCTAATCTCGACTCGGGAGGAAGAACTTTGTGAAATGGATAGCAGGTGGCTGTATAGCTAACGTTCTGAATGATGGTACTTCCAGAATTTGTTTAAAATAGTTCATTGCATACTACTACAGCTCCAATCTAGCTTTTTAAAATTTCTTTTGTTAGTGTTCAAGCCGTACTTCTATAGATTACACATCCATCGTTTGGAAGAAATCCCGTTTTATTTTGTTGGATCGATCAAATTTCCATATGATCGATAAACATTGATTCCACACCTTTACTAGGTGGATGTCGACATCATTTTCAGTTGATGAGATCATGCTACAACAATATGTCAATAAGTCTACTTATTTTAGAGGTTTGATATTGTTCCGTATGCTTTATACTCAGGAATTCTTTTTTATTTGGGTTTATTTGAGGCAAATGCCAAGAGCTATTTGTTCTAGGCTATGCAGTAGAGATTCTGCTGGGGCAGATTATCGGCGTAGTCAACAATTATCATAGTTTCTGTGGAATATCGTCTACCTCTGGATTTTTCTTAAAATGTAAAACCACTTTCTTTCATTAGATCTATTGAGGTATGATGTGAATAGTCTAGCCAGATAACTAATGAGCAAGGAGCCAGTTAATCTCTTGGCAGGACTCCAAGGGCATTGTCGTAGCTAACTGGTGAGAGAACCATTGTTTCCTTTTTTTTTTTTTTGTAAAGCATCTTTTTAGTGGTAACATTATTTTTGGGGCAGCCATATACACGTTGTATTTGCTCCTTCTTTCCTTTGAGAATGAAATCAGATATTTGGGAGATATTTACGAGCAATTCTGTTGCCTCGAATTTTTTCCTTTAGTCCTTCGTGAGTCGACGGATTTTCAGAATTGTGACGGATGGAACGATTTCTCAGAGTAATTTTCTCATTTTCACAACAGATATGTTATAGCAGTAAGAATTTTGACTTAGAAAACCATTGCGATTACGATGTTGCCCTTCTTGGGGAAGAGGTGGGGTTGCTTTTTGTCAATTTCGCTATTGTGTTTTGCTCATACTATTTGCTGCATAATCGAAGTTATCATCAACAAGTCATGTTGAGAGCAAGAATTACCTTCTCTCTCTCTCTCTCTCTCTCTCTCTCTCTCTCTCTCATCAACCATCTGTATCTTCCGTCACTTCAGACAGGTCCTCTACTTTGTTTCCTGAATCTGTACATATCAAAATATGTACGTCTCAGCTGGTCAGCCAGGGCTTGCTAGTCCAAATGTAGAAATCCATAAAAGAACATCTTTCGAGAGTTCGAATTTTTTGGCTTTTGTTACCTCAGAATATATTTCGTGTAGGCCGGCATTGTTTCTGTTTATATATATATATATATATATATATAGAGAGAGAGAGAGAGAGAGAGAGAGAAAGAGGGATATTAAGAGAGATTGAGAGAGAGAGAGAGAGAGAGAGAGAGAAAGAGAGAGGAAGGGTTTCATGCCACACATAGATTAGTGCGCGCCTAACGATTTTTTACGAAGTTAATTTATTTTTTTTAGATATACTCATCGATTATACTAATTCTCGTGGAATTCAATTACATAAATATCAATTATTTAGTCGCAATATCAATTTGTACAAAGAAAAATTCTGTAACCAAAATAGCTATACACAGTAGTGCCAAAAATACACCTCGCATATATATATATATATATATATATATATATATATATATATATATATATGTGTGTGTATATATATGCATATGCAATGTGGGGGATCTAAAAACACTTATCAAAATTGGAATTTTTGAGAATTTTAAATTTGGGAGATCATCCTGCTACACTATATATTCTATTGTTCTGTGTTATTTAATTTGAATCATGATTTTAAAAGAAATTGTTTGTATAAAATATTCTCTTGTTTTATTCATTTGAAATAAACATAAAACGTTTCTCATTTATACATACTTAAACAATAGATTTCTGCTTACCTTTAAAAAAGAAATTCAATAAAATTATAAACTTTTAAAATGAGGAATTTAGACCAAATTGTTTTGTGATTTTATAATCGCTCACAAAAATTCTTGCAAAATAGAGTAAGGCTTGTTTATGTCCATTTTTATATCGTATTATGTTGGGTCAGTTGGTGAAAGTTATTGTGTACGAAAAGTCAAAAAATGAAATAAGTTTTATCTAATTTTATTCCATTTTATTTTTATTTTTTTATTTTTGAAATCACTTCAAATTAAATCCTAAAAATAAGGATCGCTGCAAAGCATTTATACTTCTGCAAATCATAAACCTATTTATGTTCACCTCTTTTATAAAACAATCAGTTTATCATATTTACAAATGGAAATGTGCTTGAATGTTAACTTCATATCTTAATGTCTTCTTACACTGTTAAATCGGTCATGTTAATATTAAAAATGATTATCATATTTTGAAGCTTATGCACTATTTTTTAAGCATAAAAATTAGTATTTAAATACCAAATTTAGTCTATTTATATTAAAAGCTATATAAATATGTTTAAATTTGTTCATCATCTTTTTTATAATGAATTGTCTTTCCATCGCGATCTGATTGTTTACTATGAGAAAATTCAAGATTTTTAAACAAATATCTTACTTATATTAATGTGCAAAAATGATTCCCCACTTTAGAAAAAGAGGTTCTGTTTTAGTAATTCGGAAAGGATGAACGCATCCCAAACTTTCTCTCTCTCACATTTACAGACAAATATATACATACACCCAATTATATGAATGTATACCTCATCAAGCAACCACTAGAAGGTTGCGACACCAGATCAGGTTTAATTTCTTCTAGACCTGTTGGTACATCAACACTAAAGAAAATAGGATGATAGGATGTTTATAGGATATATTTCTTCCCATAGAAATCAAGGCAAAAAGAAATGCAAAAAGTTATATATATATATATATATATGAATTTTTGCGTTTCATTTCCCGTTTATTTCTATGGAAAGAAATATATATATATACATTGCTAAACTGATCCTTTTTATATCAAAACTATATACATAAAACTTATGAATTCATATTAAAATATGTGTAGTCATGTTACTAAGTGTTGTAATTCTTCCTTTTTTCTCTTGAATATCGGAATTATAAATTCAGTTAGTTTAATTATATCTTAAAGCAATACGTTTTTCTGCGTATATTTCAGGTATCCTATCGATTACATTGCTTTGTCCATGAGGATCACGATTTTAAGTTGAAGTCTTTCCTTCTCCGAATATGATTTTAAATCAAATTTCATTACTTTATAACCGACACATCCAATATATATATATATATATATATATATATATATATATATATATATATATATATATATATATATATATTCCTCTTGCTGACCTATGTCTTCAGATGACTTCAATTTCTAGTGCGGAGCGATTGATATTTGCTATTACTCGGCTACTTTATATTACGGATTGACAATTTCACTCATGGAAGCCTCTAGTAAAGGCAATTCGATATTAAGATCGGTGCTTACTGTGAATTCTAAGGTCGAGTATTAAAAAGGTTTGCTATTGACCGTAGAGTTATTCGATTAAATACATTCAGGCGGATATTCTAGTTTTCAATTTCCTCTTGATCTTATTCAACTAAGAATAATTAACTTACATTTCCACTAGACGATTATCACCCGAGGCATCGTCTCAAATCGGCAGAGGAGCAGCCATTCATTCTTGTAAAAATTAGCCAATATTGCATGAGTGCATTTTGATATATAAATTGACGTAGTTTCAGATTCAATAGGGTATATGAATAATTATATGACTAGATTTATCATAGGAAAACGACTAAGTACAGTTGACTACATCACTGTACTTCGTGTACATATTGAATATTATTAATTCATTTTCTGCGAATTATCTAAGAACACAATAGTGTGTAATATTCTGATATTATCATGAATCATTTTTCTATCTCTTGTCTTAACCCTTTTTTTACTTATTAGTACACAACTTAATAATATATTTAAGGTTCAATGATAAAAAATAACTTATGAAACGTTTCTCATTAAACTTTTCGGTTCATATTCATCAATGATACTCATTTATTTAACATATATTAACATTTATTGTTTCAGTGGCATTAAGTTGTTATTAGATTGCCTTATATACAGATTTATTTCTTCGACTTATGAATGCGTTCTTTGCATTGCAATGTGTAAGCATTTTTTTGTTGTATGTATGCATTCAATATTTTCTGTTATATTCCTTCGTGTCTGTTGAAACATTTTGTATGCTCTTTATATCTTTGATTTTCCAAATAACGTTTTGCGTCCGTCATCTATAAGTAAAGTTGGTGACCTTAGTCGATGGTGACCCGAAGGCGCCCTTTTCAATAGCTACTATACTGAGGTGTACGGGAGGGCGCTACGTCATTCCCTGAATTGCTCCACTCTACCTTTGATCCTTATGTTTTAATGCTGAGTGTTAAGCAAGGAGACATCAAGTACCATTTTCTGAGTCTTTGGTATGACTCGTGCAGTGATTTAAACCCAGTCTCAATTTATAGTAGTATATTATTCTTTCAACTTTTTTTTTACTTGCGTATTTATAAATATGCTAACTACAAACAACTATTTTCTATGAGTAGCGTTTTAAACTTGTTTATCTCACGTTCTATGCATAAACATAACCCGCTCAATTAATTTAATTTGAGAAATACTTTTTTGACAATACAAATATTCTACTGTTATAGATGAAACAGTCTTTTTATACATATTAATACAAAAAAACACATTGTAGAAAGTTGAGAAATAGCATATCATTTATCTTTATGGATTTCTGCCAAATCACGCCGAAATATATTTATTCCGTCTGAACAGAGAATATGTTAATGCAAAATTTACAATCACGACAATTATCATTAAAATTATTCTGTGAGAAAAGAACATCATTATATAAACATATACGATAGGAAAAATAAAATGAAAAAGCAATAAAACACCCATTATGGATAGTTGGAAAAAACAAAAAACAAACAAAATCAAGAAGATGTGTGGCAGGATTGAGAAAAAGTAAATTCATTTCGGAGGAGAAAAAATCATCGCTTTGTAAGTTTATTTTTTGAATATGAGGTCTGAAATGATGTAGCAGATACAGACACATTAATGAGCATTTTTTAATAGTTTCAATGGCTCCAGATTGACAAATAAATAAATACTTGTATTTTTAGAAGATAATATTTATATTCTTTTTTGTTAAGTGATGGCTGCAAATATCGAACGTCAAATGTTGTTAATAAACAGGTGACAGAACTTGTACGTGCAAGATATGAAAAATGAAATGGATCACATTACGTGTCTGATGATTGAGCTTATCCCATGAAACTTGCAGTAACACGGAGAAAGTGTCTGTGAGAAATCCTTTTTTTTTTTTTCAATTTGTAATCCTCGACAGTTTTAACGGGATTAAACGTTTAAAACATATACACACATATACAAAGAGTGCACTTGAGTAACACGGAGAAAGTGTCTGTGAGAAATCCTTTTTTTTTTCAATTTGTAATCCTCGACAGTTTTAACGGGATTACACGTTTAAAACATATACACACATATACAAAGAGTGCACTTGGTAAATTGTCACCTTTTCAGATAATTAATTTAGTGTATACGCTTTATTTATTTCAGGCTCTGTCTACTGTGCCACAAAATAAACCAATTTGAACACTGTGACAAAAGCAGCACGATAACGCAATTCACACTTCCAGAAATTTCAAAAGTAGGTATACTGTACTGCTTGACATTCAGTTGGAAACTCCTTAATGAAGTGTTCAGGGTCAATCAATGACAGATTTATATCAATATAGATAAAAACAAAGCATCCAGTCTATATCCTGACTTTAGTGTGAGCACTATCGATAATGATGTTACTGAGGCCTGCATCAATTCCCTGGTTGAAGAAGTGCTTGACTAGACCGAGACGATGGCTGAAAATACGACTGTGCATTCAAAATAGTCATACTTATAATACTATAACAGTTTGGTCTGTTACCTTGTAACTGATACAATCGGTCGGGTTTTATTTGGACAAAAGGTGCCTATTGCACAAAACAGCAGAAGCCAATCTTAGCTGTAAAAATATTTCTGCAACCAGATCACTGCAGACATCTGGTCCCTTGACTCCCTAGATTTCAATCCCTTTAATCATTATGTGTGGGACATGGTTCAACAAGAAAAGAACAAAACATCGTGCAACATCAAAGATGACCTGATGGCTAGGATAACGGCCGGATTTACTATTTTAAGCAAAGAGACCGTCGGAAAGGCTTGCAAGACATTTCGAAGTAGTCTGAAGGCTGTCGTTTAACCCAAGGACGATTTGTTCAAATAAATTCGGTAGTATTTCAAGATATGTTAATCTATCTATCTATCTATCATGAGAGAGAGAGAGATAGTAAAAGAGTGAGCTAAGGGAAGAGAGCGATTGTGTGTGTGTTTGTGTGTGTGTGTGTGTGAGAGAGAGAGAGAGAGAGAGAGAGAGAGAGAGAGAGAGTGGGAGGTATTTGTATTATATTGGAAATAATTTAGAATTTAGTCCTTGTATGTTTTTCTGCCTGGATTCTTATCCCTAAATGATAATGGGATATTATTATTTTGTATATCCATTCATATATTGGCCTAGCGGGTAGAGTGTTGGCCTATGGCCCAGGAGACCTGGGTTCAATCCCAGGTCTCGTCATACCAAAGACTTTTTAAATTGTACTTGATACATCCTTGTTTAACACTCAGCAATATAAGGTATGTAACAAGGGTAAAGTGAAATAATCCAGGGAAAGGAGTTGCGCCCTCCCCTACACCTCGGTGTAGTAGATATTGAAAAGGGAGACTTCTGGTCACCCTCCACTATGGTCGCCAACCTTACTTTACTTATATCCATTCAAATCAGTTAGGTTAACTGAGGCGAAATGTGCAGTATGGTAACATAGTAGTTAACAAACTTGAACACCAGTCCAGTTATTACGATCACTTTCGGACAAATACTCCAGGAAAACATTTTATCTACCTTATCCTCTATCTAATGTTTAAAAAGTTCCATTACAGTCCTTCAAGAATGATGGCTTTGGTATTAGATATGCAAATGAGGTTGATATGCCCTTAAAAAATAAACCGTCTCGTAAATCATTTTAAAGAAATGAAATTTCATTGATTATTATCTGAGAGCTAAATAATTCGTTAATTCCTTTGGTTGAATTTTAAAGATTGACATTCTGTAAGGTTAACTTTGTTATGGTACATTAGGGAGTTCGTACATTTCTAAAAGGGTATTATTAAGAGAATGAACGTTATAGCCGATGTAGAGTTTGAAATTGCATACTATGGAGTCGTAATCAAGCACATTAGCCGCTGCACCACAGGTACTCTCTCCTCTGTAAAATAGTCAGAAAATCTCCTTCTATAACAATTATCCGTGTATGTCTTACTAAATTTTTTAGTTATTAATCTAATATTTTTTGTATATATAGATGACAGAACAACATTCTATTTCCAATTGTTACGGTAAATATTCGACGAGCATTTCCCACATTCTATTTCCACTTCCTAACCATCAGAAATTCCCAGACCGTTAAACTATGAAAGGCAGTGAAAATTGACGATTGGATTTTTTTATAGACAGTTAACCCCAGGCACTGGCTGTCATATTTGGTGCAATGTCAAATTATTTTTTTCCTGTAAAACTTCCCTTAACGATATTGCTATATAACTGGTCTGAAAATTGTAATAATCCTGAATCCACCCATAATCCCCAGGAGACCATGCGTCCTGGGTATGACACTAAAATGCCTCGGATGGTGATGATCCATGGCTGGGGAGTATAGAGTACCTTTGCTTTGATTTTAATCCCAGTGGTAGTACCTGTTGGGTTCCCATATTTGTATCAAACAGATCTGTTTAAAATTATCCCCATTTTATTGGACCGTGCCCAAAAGAAATCTTCAGAAACCATACTATAACAAATTATATATGAATGTACAATGAATATGATTACATACGCTCTCGGCCATAAAATTATGGGTCGACAATACTAAAAATATCAATCAACCATTGTATTATAAACTTTTTTACTTCAAGTAATCCCAACGAACAAAAGAAATGCTTTAAGGATTTTCGACAGGAAGCAGTTTAAATTTTTATTAAAGAAGGACATATGACAACTAATTTAACATTATCGACAAAGAAATTCAAAATAGTCATTCTTATAATGTAATAAAAAGGTCCAAAAATATACGACTAAGATATGAATACGTGAAATAGACATATTCATACGGATACAGAAAACATACGAAAACGTTCATTATGCATATAAACATAGGAATCCGAAAATACTCGAAATTGGTTCAGGTACGAAAGTTTTATATACCTTTTTGAATTTAAAGTTTTTCGACATGAGGATAGAGAGACACAATTTCTTCAACAAACGCGCGGCACATTTCGTACACACCAACTGGTCTCGCCTCGGCGATACCAAAAATCGACTACCTTCCTCTAGACTCGAATCTCAACTAACTCGTTCGGAGTTTAAATCTCAACTTATTCCTTTTTTTCAAATCCCGAAATCCTCAGCTCGTCGCTTCCGGGCATGACGTCATTCACGTCCCCGGTCCGATTTCCTCTTTAGGTTTTTTTATTGTGACATCTCTGATTGTCACATCCGCCCCGAATGCGCGTGAACACCTGCACTCAATGTGTGCACCTAACTAACCTATGAACTCAACCGAAAGGTTCTCAGCCTAACTAAACCAAAAGGTAAGATATATAAAACGAAAAATGATAATATAAAGAAATTCCCTACGCAATTATATTACAATAATACTATAACTGTTTTGTCGGTTACCTTGTAACTGATACAATCTATCGTGTTTTATTTGGACAAAAGGTACCTACTGCCAAATAACACTCGTTGTTCAAATAATTAGCAAAAAAGGAAATCTTCGGCATATCATGATGATCTCTTCGGTTATTTGAAAGTTTCTCTATTTAGACATAAATCATAACTACAGCAATGTAATCCTCAAATATGCAGTTTGCGTTTTATTTCATGGAAATGCCTTGAGAAATTATTGAATCAGTCAGTTTTTCTCTTAGCAATGGGTAAATATTAGGGCAGACTTGTTTATTTAGCATTGCTAAGGAAACCAGTGTTAAAGAAAAACTTGGAACTTAAAAGTTTTATTTGTTTTAAGAAGAGTAGCATATCCTGAGCTTATTAGATGGAGTGGGCAAATATTTGCAATTACTGTAACGTATGTAAATAAATATTAAGCATGAGGAGAGTTGGACCTTCGGAGTAAATAAGAAATTTAGGTTTGATTTTGAAATTTTACTGCGTGACAGTTGTCTAGTTTGACCAACAATATTGTTGTCCGTTTAAGAATGTTCTCATGTGGACTTATCATCAAACTAATTATACGGACAACCTTTAAAAA
Source organism: Sepioteuthis lessoniana (assembly GCA_963585895.1). Classification (NCBI taxonomy): domain Eukaryota; kingdom Metazoa; phylum Mollusca; class Cephalopoda; order Myopsida; family Loliginidae; genus Sepioteuthis; species Sepioteuthis lessoniana. The sequence goes on along the minus strand of CAUZXS010005715.1, from coordinate 138,048 downwards.
TTTAAAGGACTCTGTTTATTCCACAATTTACTAATCCCTTCGGTAGAAATGAATGTTTTTCCTAAGTGCTTTAGTGGAAAGGACACACGAGCTACACCAAAAGATACGAGTCAGAGGAATCCCGTGGTGCAGTGGCAAACGTATTGGACAACAACATCGTAGTAAGCGAGCTCAATCTTCAGACACACTTTTACGTGCACTTCCGGAATAATGCCTAAACCCGATATTCCCACGCACACTTAAATTCTTCTAGAAAGATGGATTTGACATTAAATAATCCACGAAAGATGATGTGCTATTAAATAAAGAAATCAAATTAAACGATTTCATTGAAAAAGTTTTAAAAACAAAAGCGTTTTTAGAGTAACATAGCTTTTAAAACCCCGCTCTATTTGGTTCTCAAACTTTATTTAAATTCACCTAGGCTTTATCGTTCACCTGACACATTAGATATGAATGAGATTAATTTAATTTGGATTCTACTCTGTATACTTTCATCATTCTCATCCAGTCAAATTAGATTTGGCTGCAAATGTAGGTATGTAATCTATAATCCACTTATAAATTCCGTAATTTTCCCAAAAAATGAGATTGACTAATAAAACGACCTAAATGTGGTAGAAAATGAAAAATAAATCGAATCTTCTTTCTTTTCTAGTCTGTTTTTCAGAGGACCATGTTTCTTTTATGTTGCGTGCTCATAACAATTGTAATACATTATTAAGTTAAAAATACATAAAAAATTGAAGAACAAGTAAATGTCCATACACATTTTGCAAAACTAAATACTTCATGTATAAAGAAATCAATGCAACTTTATTATCATCTTTGTTCCATTATATTTGCATTATATGGAAGTTATTTTAAAGGTGATAAGCAGAACATTAGATATATATTTAAAACACAGACCCTCTTCAACAAGATATATGTCTTTCATAATGTCTTCATGCTACACCACTTTCAGAATACCTCCAGCTAACCTGTCATCGATTACATATTATTGCCTGCGGTAGCACGAACTTGATTTCATTTTACCCTTAGGAGAAGTCTGAACTTAATTTCATATTACCTTCAGGGGTATCCTAATCCTGATTTTATATATATCCTGCCCTCATCATACGCCGATTTTCTATTCAGCTAAACCTAAATAAACTATGTATGTAGTTCCTGATATGTTGATGGAATAAAACTAGTGCAACATAAAAGAATGAGTGTTCGTCTTCGTATCTAAAAATATGTAGCCAAACTTTAATTATAATATTTACCAGCCCCTACGCTCGCGCAGGATATGACACAAGGTCAATTTTTAAGTGGACTTTTAACAGGTTTGAATTCAGAGTTTTCCTTCTCCTAGACTAGTTGCCTTACCAAGGCTGAAAAAAACCAGTCTGCCCTACTATTTACCCATAGATGGAGGGAGAATAATTGGGTTCATACCTTTCCCAAGAGTATTAGTGCTATGTGAAAGGCAATATGTCTCGTCCAGGATTTGAACTCGTGTCGCCGTGTCCATTTCCAACAAGCAAGACTCTAACAAATAGTGTTATTGTTCAGAGGGTATGGTTTATTATGTGTCACTATGAGATGTAAAAGGTCAAATCTTATTAGATAAAAGGAAAAAAATATTGTATAAATAAAGATGAAAAAAATATTTAGAAGGGTGTCTAAATTCTTCCGAGGTAGACTGAAGCTGCCCACAGAGGTATATTTTAATCAATGTCATACAGAAAGTAGCACTCTAACTCATTTTTATTGAGTTCAGTTTTTACTAGTAGCCCATATAGATAATTAATAAATAATTGAATTCACACACGCTTATATATATATATATATATATATATATATATATATATATATATATATATATATATATATATATTTATCATTATTTATTATCTGTTATATATATCATAGGATGTTCAATGGATAAATAGGGTCTTCCATACAAATAAAAGAAGGATTATATTCAGCAGCATAAATAACCGACAACAAAAGGACTTAATTTTTTATTTCTTTTTAAAAAACAACTTTCGGTATTGACAAAATTTACTGTAATACATTTTCTCAAAATAGTTCTTGATCCGGTTTGATTATCTATTAAAATGAATTATTTTGTTCTTCAATTTAAGTATCATAGGAAAAATGTTAATCTGTGAAAGCTTTTCACAATATCTTGAAGAAGGAAAATCCTGATAAAACTAAAACGTTTTGCCAAGAAAGTGTAAAATATGTGTGAATTTCAGGGTTCCCACTGTTTACACCGTTTGTTGAATTCAATGCGATCTTCGGTTGCTTCGATGTCAGCAAACTGTCAGGAATGCCACACGGCTTATCAATCAACATTTTTATTTCTCCTCCAGCAATATGCCCAAAAGAAATGGTACAAATTTGAAATCTTTTCATCGAAGACAACTAGACTGCTTCTGCGTATTCAGTATATTAACGAACAGTTAACACAGTTACAAAATATTTAACCAAGAATTAATGATACTGGTAAAAAGAAATGTAAACGTATTAACAATTCTGCGGGAGGTTTTATCAAAAATTAAGAATGATAAAACAATTCAATAGGAGGAAATGTTTTATTCATTCATCAATTTATCCGTATTTGACTGAGAAGGAAAAAGAAGCTTGACACTTGTTTTATTTGACAGCTATATATATATATATATATATATGTGTGTGTGTGTGTGTGTGTGTGTGTGTGTGTGTGTGTGTGTGTGTGTGTGTGTGTGTGTGTGTGTGTGCACTTTCCATATATATGTATATATAGATATAAAACAATCTTCGTCTAAGCACATACTATACAAGTAAAACTGGCAGTTGAAAAACAGCAAATATGGTTACAGTCAATATATATATATATATATATATATATATGGACAAAAAATGTATAAATTTAGATTTTTAGGCTCTGATTATATATATATATATATATATATATATATATCCAGGCAACTCATTTGAGGGTCTTACGTTTCTGCAGAGAAGCAGTCGGTGTATTATACAGCCCCAGCCGACGGGGTAATATATATATATATATATATA